>DWJK01005695.1:0-10981 GCA_018248815.1 Croniades pieria auraria
TGAAATGATCAGATTTTATAATTATTATTTCATCACGCCATGTCACTTATAGGGTGGGCAGAGGACACCGAATGCCAAATATCAATATCCTTACAAATCTCACGTACTGTCTACATTCATTTTCAGATTTTATATCGGATTTAATACAAATTCTCGTGGCAATTCCACGTTCCGTTACACGAGGAATAAATATTTATTTGCAGCCGTTCGGTCTGCGGAAACGGTTTCATGTTTGATATGTACGTGAATTTCACAGACGTAAGATCGCACGTCCAGATTGAAATGTAACAATAACTGTAATCCTTTTGTATACCTTAATAGCGTTGCCGTACGCTTTTAATGTTCGCTCTGCGTATTGCTTTTGAATTTGCATTTGACATCATTAAATAGTATGACACTGGAATGAACATATCATGTTTATTCCATTATCATACTTCACATCATTGTTCCACTATTCATGATCCGTAGATCATGAATAGATCCTTTGACACATTGGACTAATGACTTTAATAAAGCAGGTGATAGCGCCTGGATGAGATCTGCAAAACATTGAGTGTTGTGGCATACCTTGGGAAAGACCAATGCCCACTAGACTTTTATAACTGCTGACTTTAATATTTTTATATTAATCAGTAAGTAACGTATATAATTTTAAAGTCGGATAGTTTTTATATTCAACATTAATAATAATAAAGCATATTTCTTAAGGGTCTACTTTCAAAGGCTCACCACCTATTCCACGGGACTTAAACGTAACTGATGAAACGTGGTAGTGTACTATACTCCTCCGCCTACCCCTTCAGGGAATTGCAGGCGTGATATTACGTTATCGTTATTATTTTTAATTATACAAGTATAAGATACGTGTGGTGAAAATAAAAGCATATTAATATTTCCAAGAGCAGACTAAATTTATATCTTTACGTTTTTATGTCTAAACCGGTTAACAGATTTCTTGGAAATTTAATATCCAGATAGCTTGAGCTCTGGCGAAGGTCACTGACTACGTATAAAATTAATATAACAATCACTAAAATAATGACATAAGAGATAGGATATCAGATAGAATTATTTAGAGTTGTTTCAAAACGAAGTCGCGGGTAACTAGTTTTCAATAAATGTATTAACATCCCTATCTGATACAGTGCCTAAATTTTTAACGCTGAAATTTTTAAAGCGTTATAATTTAAACTTTAAAAATTTCAGCCTTAAAAATGTATCTGTAATATTTTACAGATACATTTTTCAAACTTCATTGCACTAATACATGTCCGACATTTTTAAAGGCTCTATGCATTGAAACACTATTTAAATTTTTAAAACCAATTTTTTAAAGTATAAATTTATCTACCGACTGTATTTCAAAATACCCACTTTGAGGATGTCCTTGTGATCCTATTAATGAGCATTAAAAAAAAATATATATAAACCATTTCTGAAAATATTCCCTTAATTGCTTTGTTGCTCGAGTGGTTGCAAGCGCGACTGCCGAACGGGAGGTCCTGGGTTCAAATCCCGGGTCGGTACTATGGGAATTTTCTAATTTAGAATTTCTAGTAGTGACTCGGAGTCTGGATCAGTGCCCAGTGTATGGCAATAGGCTCACAACCTATGCCATGGGACTTAAACGTAACTGATGAAACGTGGGAGTGTACTACACTCCTCTGCCTACCCCTTCGGGGATTATAGGCGTGATGTTACGTTTTTTTATTCCCTTAATTATATGTCACTTGTGACACAGATTTACAATTTTAAGACTTTGACACTTGGGTTCTCTACTTTTAAAGACGATTTGTATGATATGGAAATAAATTTTTTCAAGTATACAACATTGCAATATATTAAGTTAGTGCATCTCGTGTAATGCTGTATATTTTGGGCTTTATTAAAACTCCGGGGTCTCCCGGCCGCTCCGCGCGTGACTTGCTGTTCAAATCCCCACACAATAACCGATGGATTCAACGTAAACTTTTACGTTATGTTACATTTTTACCACCAGCCACAGAAGTGCAAATGTTTTCACTCCCTTCGCTCTGCTGAATTCCAAATCGGCAGGCGATCTGTGGTGAAGGAAAACCGTGATACGAAGGCTTTCATGCGAGTGATTTTGCAAATGGGTATTGACCTGGTTGATGTAAGCTCTTATTTAAAAATACTCGTATGTCTCTGGGTGATAGGTGAAAAAAGTTTACAAGCTTACATTTTTAGATTCCAATGATTTTGCTATTAATTATAAAAAATACGTACGATTTTATTCAGGTCACTGTAATATAACTATAACACATATGTAAATATACAAGGTTATACATTTTTTATGTATAAGTAACCTGAAAAAATTTCACGTTGGAACTCCATTTATCAGAGACTGCAAGTAGGTTGCGAGTTTATAAGACACATTTGCCGCACAATATTGCTGTTAAACAGCAATACGTATTTTATTGCAAGTCAGTCGTAATTATGCGATAAATATTTTTTGTTTGTTCAAAAAAGGATTCACAGAAGCACTTTGTGCAAGGGTATTTATTGTTCATATATGTACCTATATCATTAATAGTGACGTTTGTACTGATTTCTTCTACGTGATTGTTCTGTTTTTCAAACTTCCTTGGTGGCGTAACGTAGTTCTCCTATTCGTGTTAACTGCGTGCTCTTTGTTTAAGATATGCTCATGGAATATTCATGCCGCTAATAGGGTCGTTTCAGCTGCTAACCGCCACAGATAGCGACATTAAACAACATTTAAATTATGAGATAATGGCGTTCTTTTTTTAAAAAAATGGTTTCTGTCTAAAATAATTATATATAATGATGGTTATTTCGTTGTCGGTTCAATGAAAAGTAATTGTTTTTTCCTTAAAATCTTAATAATATTTTTCATTTTTTTAATAAATTCTAGGAAACCAATTCAGTTTTTATAAAACTTTTAATATATTATACTTATACTTATAATAATATAAATAATTAAAATATTTTGGGTTAATTATTCATTCAGTATTACACATGTTAATTATTATAAAAGATACGAATTAAAATGTGATCTTTAAAATAAATATATTCTGTCATTATGATGGGCTGTACCCTGGATACGATACACTCATTTCTACCACAAAACAATCGTTATTAAAACAATTCGTGTTTCGGTCTGACAGGTGTCGTTACCCGCCAATATGACTATTGAAGGCGGCCATCTTAGTTCACACGAGTGTTAACGTGTCTATGAACAATTTCGAATACGACGGACAATTGGACACTGACTTACAACTTGCATAGTACTAGGAATAAAGCCTATTGAGAGTCCTATACTTAATTTTTAATATCAATTATTACCAACCATGTAATTGTTTTATTTACAAGTAATAATATTCTTCGTTGGTAATCATTGTGTATGAGTGATAAGTCTTCATGAACAGGAGAATTTAACGCTAATTAATAAATAACTATAAAGTGTAGATAGGATTAAATAAATATGTTAGAAATTAATGAAAGCTGCGTTAAAGTTTCACATCTGTCTCGCAACTCTTATCTACATAATTATGATCAATTTAACATAAATATACATTTTGAGACACCTCTAAAGCATTTCATAAGACAACAGATGAAACGTAGGAGTATCTCGTATCCTGCTGCTTCGTGGAAATACAGCCGTGATGTTATATTTAAAACATTTATTCCACCGTACAGCAGTATGAATATGGAACAAGATTATTTTTCTGTTCACTTGGAAATCTTATCAAAAATCTTTTTTACTGGTTCAGCGTGACTTGGCACTCGAGCGACAAGTTCGCAGCCTCCCGCAAAGTTTCGCGGCAATAATACAACTTATATATTACGAGTTGCTGCCGCCCCCGTTTACGTTCAGAGCTGTGCATGGATCCCATGTATGGAAAAACGGAAATATCACTGAACAATG
The DNA here is from genome assembly GCA_018248815.1 of Croniades pieria auraria. Lineage (NCBI taxonomy): Eukaryota > Metazoa > Arthropoda > Insecta > Lepidoptera > Hesperiidae > Croniades > Croniades pieria. Next base: position 3,911 of record DWJK01005695.1, read on the forward strand.
ATACTTTTGCATGAAATGATCCGTAAATCCGATTTTTTCGAGTTTTATGTATACATATTTGTCGTTATTTAATCGTTCCTTTGTCCAACATGGGTGTTATTATTCATATATTTTTTTTATATTTTGCACCTTAACAAAATTTTTATAAACAAAGGAAATTTAATGAATTAAAAGACATGTATAGATTCAGATACCGATACATATTTAAGAAAAAAAATTGAAGATAAAAATTCAACAATCAGTTGACAGCGACGGTTGTAAAACTGATTTTCGTATTCACGAAATAAATTATTGGGTGACCTACTTAGTTATAAACATTTTGTCTGATATTTTCCTTGAGCCAAAGTGTTTTCAATCTGCCTAAATGATACCAAAGAAACGCCCATTCAATCTGCTGACGAGGCACTTCTCATAATTATGATAGAATTTCACTTCCTCCCAGTAACGCTTCCTCATTACTTGTAACTAGAAATTTCTCGCGAGTTTTCCCCAGATTAAAGCTTTTTAACAGCGATCAGTTTAAGCGATATTTAATTGTTCTTAAAGAATTAACTGCACTTCGAAGATAACCTTTCGTCTAGTACACGACACCTATCTCATAATTACGATTTTTTTTTCTTGTTTAATTCCAATTAGGTTTATTCATTGCAATAGTAATTCCGAAACTATTTGCACTTTGCACCAATGTAATCCACTTTGCACCAATGTAATCCACTATTTCGAAAATGACTAAGCCACAAAGCACAGTCGCGGCATACAAACCGACTGACCTATTTATCTGCACGACGCTGGTTGCGCCGAACCCTGACTATTATTCTTCAAACTTGTTGGTCCGAAACACATCGTATGGAAAACTAGACAGCATAAAAATCTTCGTAAAGAAAATGTTTTATTGCGGAATAACTTTCATTGTGTAACAAGAGTCAAATAACTTAGTGTCAAGTGACGTAATAAAATGTTACCATTTTTACATTTTTACTTTTTACTTTTTGTCTACTCATAGCTTGGAGAAGCATTTGGTTCTTCTGTTGTAGTTACATTATTGAAACCAACTGCGTTACTATTACTGTTTTCTAATAAATTACTCTAGTGTAATAGTTTTAAAGAATTGAAATACCATTAATAATATTTTAAATTTATCTCGTCTACTCCTGTCCACTGCTGGACATAGGCATCTCTAATATCACGCCACTGAGCTCGATCTTCAGCGCCTTGCATCCAATCGCTGCTAGCCACGTTTCATATGTTGTCACTGCACCGAGCTGGTGGACGCCCTACGCTATCTTTACCAAGGCTTGGTTCATTCTGTAACATGTCTACTCCAACGTTTATCAGTTTTGCGAAAAATCTTTATCTTCAATGTATCTAATATGAGTCAAACGTAAGATTTACATGACTGAAAAGAAAAAGACTAATATTTGTATGGACAGTACATCACATATCTTTAAACCGTAACAATTCGTGCATTACATACAAAATCATCATCATTGTCAGCTTGTCCACGGCTGGACATAGCTGCTCCTGAGCACTTTTTGCTCATAATCCAAACATTCAAAATTAAGTTTACAAAAAATACTTACAAACGGTTTTTTAAGTAACACATATATTTTGATGTAGATAATTAAAAAGAACCTGCAAAAGACTAAACAGCGCAGAAAGTAGGCTCGCTATGAATTCGTTTTAAAATCACGTCGTTTGTGGAACGCTCTACAGTGTACGAGTATATTCGTACATTTTTTCAACATTGACAAGAGACTTGTTGCAACTTGTCACAGTGGATAATCAAAAGGGCAAGTGGACTTATATTACGCAAAATGACTGACCTATTTCTTATTATTAGTGTCAGGTTATCACGCCAGCTCTCATGGGGTAGGCAGAACTTATGTCCTTATATATTTATGTACTGGCCGGATTATTTTTATAATTCGCTGCGAACACTAAATTCTCCGGAGTATGAATATCACCAGATGTAGCATAGAATTCACTCTAATAAACTATTTAATATAATTGGTCGTACCCTCATGCCAGGACAGTTACGGGGTTGAATAGATACCTTCATTACTACGGATCTGATTCTGGACGGATTATTACGGATATGAATATAGATTCATCACATTCTTCTTCTTTTGAGACTTTTGAATGGAATCGTGAGATAATAGTTAAGCTATGAAATATAAGGCTTCGTCGTGATCAATATTCATGGGCTTTAAACAAGTCTTACTTGCAAAAAAATCTCCTTAAAAATGAATACTATTACCTGTTTACTGTAAACATAAATTTTGGAACTGTTTGTATGCTTATAGAAATAGTTAAATCTTGTAACGGTTCCACCGAAAACTTTTTTTATAATTATGTAATGACCATGGACTAAGTATTTAAGTATCAAGACTTAGTATGGACGGTCTTGTGATAAGGGTGTGACAGTTCTTGATCAACGCAGATGTCTGTAACAATAATGTCTATGTGAAAAAGTGAGGATGTCACATGTGCAATAGTCGTACTATTACTTCCTGAAATCATGCTAACATACCTATATTAAAATGACTAATGATACTGATAGTCTCTGTTCCTGCAGTCTTATTTGATATTTAACATCAATAATAACACTAAAAGCCTATACTAACTGACATCTTGCTGCGGTCCTATTCAAAGTTCGAATAAGATATCTATGGTCGGCAGTAACCACTGCTAGCTGCTTACTGCCCAAAAAAAAGTATAGAATAATCAAAGTTTAGGATTTTTTTGAGAATAATGTGTGAATATATTTAGTGGCATTACACATTTTGTTATATCGTATAACTATTCCATAAAAAGTCTATGTAATAACGTAGATAACAAAATATAATTTAAATATGAGTACTTTGAGTTATTCTGTATAATGAATATATAATGAAGCGCTTATTGAAATAAAGCTCACTATGCGTCAGGGGAATCCCGTACATAGTTGTGCAAAGTTCTAATTAGAGCACGTAATGTTCGTGATAGTTTGCGATGTTCGGGACTGTAACACTGTAATTTAACTGCTGCGTTGGTGTAGTGGTAACTAGCGCGACTAGGCGATCAAGTGGTCCCGGGTTCGATCCCGGGTCAGGCGAAGAATGATAGGGTTTTTATAACTTGAAACTCCCAGCAAAAAACAGAGTTTAGATTTGCGTCCGGTGTATAACAATAGACTCACCTTCATTCCATGGGACGTACAACACAATAGATAAAACGTGGGAGCATTACACTCCTCTGCCTTCCCTACAGGGATATACAGGCGTTATATTGTATTGCAAATAGAAAATTCCTTAAGTAGAAAGCACCGCTCCGCCATGATGTATTCCGATACACATTAATTCAGGCAAGTGTGTGGACCGCTTCCGCAATAAACATTTATTGCGCGTCATTTAACCTTTATATAGTGGCAACATCGCCTTCTGGTGCAGCGATCTGGCTCCTTCTGGATTTTTTATAATCTCTGCCATACTATTTATTTAATGATTTATGCACACGAATAAATGAAAACTAAGAGAGAAAATGTACAATGGTGTCGATCATTTCTAAAGATATACTGTTTTTGGAAACGCTATCAAATTCTTGTTGATCGGACATGTTCTTTTCGTTTTTTTTTATTTTGTAACAATCACTACATATTGGTCTTTTTATTGCAGATGGAATAAAGCTTTCTATTATTTTCCTTATTAACAACTGTTAGATTAGAAAAAACGACGCAAGATATGGTTTGCCAATCTATTTTATTTGCTTCGGTTTTACGAGAACAGATTCTATGAAACTGTATTCTACTGTCGCTGCATCTATATTTTATATTCCCACTGACGGCACACCCACCGTATTTTAAACCAGATATGTTACTCGTAAAGTAAACGAATTTTTAATAGAATTTGCTTTCATCCTTTTAATCCCTGTATGAAACGACTAAGACAAAATGTAAAATGGAACGAAGTACGTCAGCTTCTGATAAAAAAAAATTGTACAGAAACGATTACATTTTTAACAGCTTATGCGGGTTTTAAAAAAGAAAGAAGGAAGGAAGAAAAATAGTTTATTCCTATTATAACTACTTTGACGGAACAAAATTACGTTATTTTCTTAACATTTATATTTAATTAAAATATTTTACTATTTCTAATTATATTACACGTCTACGAATAGATATGCATATAATTATTGTTATTAACGTTAATATCGTGAATTGTTGTTATTTTTATTATTGTTTGTTAATTGTAATCTTGCCAACAAATAACAATTCATCATCATTGTCATCATCATCATCAGCCTATCTCAGTCTACTGCTGGACACAGGCCTCCCCCAATGAGCGCCATCGCGCCCTGTCCTCGGTTTGTCGCATCCAGCATCTGCCTGCAGCCTTCCGCAGATAGTCATCCCACCGGGCCGGAGGGCGTCCTACACTACGTTTGCCGAGCCGCGGTCTTCACTCTAGAACTCGCCTACTCCACCGGTTGTCGGTTCTTCGGCAGATATGCCCAGCCCATTGCCACTTCAGCGAGATAATCCTTTGAGCGTTTTGCGAAACAGTTATTGTCATTAAGTTGTATACATTCTTGTGGTTTATTATAATTTTTAAGCGCTATTTAAAATATTGCTTTTATATTGATAAGTTTTTAGTACGATTTTCTGCAAACCGTTTTAAATGCATTTTCATTTCATCATTATCAAGTCTTATATCGTTCCACTGTTGTATACACCAATATCTTTTCACAATGAGAAGAATCAAGACTCTAGTGGGCCATGCTGGCTAAGTGGGAGTTGGCAGACTTCACACGCTGTTACGAACATTACGGAGAACTCTAATACGTGCGCTTTCCTCGCGATATTTTCCTTCACCGTTACACCAAGTGATATTTAAACTTAAAACTCATATTTTATTAGAAAGGTGCGCGCCGAGGATTTGCGCCCTAGACCATCTACCACTAATCTACCGGGCTATCAATGCGCTTACCAATACAAGCAGATAATTTGATATTAATATAATCACTATATATTAATTACTATATACATTTTATTTCAGTTACCCATAAACTAATGATCTTTAGACATTATATGTTGATATAAAAATTACTGTTTATGCTGGAGGGGTTTTTTACAATCGTTTTCAATTCCCTCCTTCCGCAAGAAATACTAGAATGTGAAGAATAGTTTTTAAAATATCGGAGATGGAATATTTAATACATGTAAGGGAAAAAGGAAAAAGAAAAATAAAAGAAATACTTGTAAAGTGTCAAGATAAATGGTAGTAAATGCTCTATAATTATCCTGACAGGAGTCAAACGTGATGATGTAACAATAGTAAATACCGAACAAGTAAAACACTTACGTGAGTTTTTAGGTACAATTCAGCAGCTTCTATATCCCTTGGAGATTTCGTTTTCGGTTCTGCCCAGTTGGAGTCCAAAGACATTCCGATTTTACCTGAATTCAACAATTTATTTATTACAATAACTACTGGACAAATTTATCTACGTCTTTCGAATTGCTACTGGAGTATTTATAATTTTATCTAAAATAAATTTTAATATTGCCTTTTTAAATAACTATAAAATATATTATTACATTAAACAAAATAAAAACACTTTAAAAAACCTACAATGATTTAAATCGCGCATTAACGTAAACGTTGGCAACACTAACATTTAAACAGGATGTATACTGCTAACATTGTTAATAAAAATAAATATGATATAAAAACAGATAATTAAACTGGATTCAAATGAAATTCTGTAGGCAACCGATTTAAATCAGAGCCAATTAATATTCATGACAGAGAATTAATCGATCATAGCACAAATCGATTAGCTTCGGTCCGATTGTATATTTTATTATCAGTAGCTATGGGAACATACCTCCAAACGTTGGCCGGTACTGGCGATTGAACAAATGGTACACACTGGCGTGAGCCTTCAGCAAGTTATGTGTGCAGAGGTACTCAGCTATTCCGTGTCTGTTAAGAGCTGGGGCTCTCATCGTCCCACCGTAACCTTCGAGACACGTCTGCATTGGTTCATTGAACGTAATCCAATACTTCACTTTATCTGCAAAATTCTCGAACAAAACATTCGCGTAATCCGTATAATAGTCGACGATATGAGCATTCGTCCAGCCCCCAATGTCTTGTAACTTTTGAGGTAAATCCCAATGGTATATCGTCACCATGGGGGTGATATTGTACTTCAGGAGTTCATCGATGAGATTTTTGTAGTACCGGACACCGAGTGGGTTGATGTTATTCGCTAAACCAGTTGGCAAAATACGCGGCCATGACATGGAGAAGCGGTATATATCAACTCCAAGTTCATGCACCATTTCGGCGTCCCGTTTGTACAAGTGATAGGAGTCCGCTGCGACGTCCGCGTTGGAACCGTCTCTCACGAATCCTGGATTCGTGTGAACTAAATGATCCCATATACTCTCCGACTTTCCTGAAAACATGCAATTAGGTAAAAAATTGTTCTCACCGTTAAACGGTTTGTGTGTAAATATATATATTGTTACGTATAGGTACGTAGCTTGGCGGCTGGAAACGATGCAATGTACTGCATAGGATGACAAACCAAAGATGCTCTCAAAGTGCACAAACTGTTTCTTTATTCTCTATTATATCGCTAGTAATCGCAGAAATCGCTTCCTTTTATCGCTTGTTGAACCTTTCTTGATCGCTTCCAGAAATGTTCTCTCTCGCACTGCAGCGTCCACAGGACTTGTATATCGTTTACGCGGCTTCCGGTGAATTCGAGAAAGTTCCACAACTTTACAGAAAGGAAGCCACGCCCACACGCTGGCCGTGTTCAATTTGTAAACAACTCCAGACATCAAGCGATAATCGACCTTAAATTGTTGAGCGTAAAGTTCGATTTCGCTTGTTGTGTTCAATACTATCCTATGTATACTTATATGTAATATATTACGAACAAAGAAGTTTCGAGATACTATCGTCCGTAACACTATCCCCCTCTTACAAGGTGTTCGTCCCGAACATCATTAGTCCCATGGTAGCGGCCTAGCCGGTCGATGTGGACGATCTTCAATGCTCCTCTAGGTTGTCGCTCAAT
>DWJK01005696.1:0-10980 GCA_018248815.1 Croniades pieria auraria
ATTTCATAAAAGCCCTCCTTGCAGGCGACGGCCAGCGCGGTGTAGCCGTCCTTGTCCAGCGCGTTTACGTTCGGCTTGTACTCCAGCAGCATCTGGACTATCTCCAGGTGGTTCCCTGCACAGCATATCTCCGATTATATTATATGTACAACAAATATCGCTCTATGAATATAAGGTTCTATAGTTACTAAAATATAGTGGGTATTATTTAAGGTCATGGGCATGATTCGACTTGTCAAATACTAGATAACAAATTCACGCCTGTATTCCATTGAAAGGGCAGGCAGAGGAATGTTGTGCTCCCACGTTTCACTTATTCTGTTATACACACACTCCATGGAATATGGGTAAGCCTATTGCCATTAAGGGTACACGAATTCTGACTCCGAGCTACTACCAATAGTGCCCGACCCGGGAAACGAACGTCTTGATCAGCAGTCGCGCTTGCAACCACTCGACCAACGAGACAACTAAACATATTTTCTTTTTATTCAGTCAAATTACACACGAGTTAAGTGTCATGTTCACTTGCGTTATGATATTTTACTGGCGTTCTTAATGCACAGACGACAGAGCTTCAACAGAGAGAATGCATGAAATCCTTAACTATAAGGAGACGTGATCACAAACCGTGCGTGGCCTGCAGCAGCGGAGTCCAGCAGTACATGCCGGCCGTGTTGGGGTCGGCGCCAGCCCGCAGCAGCGCGCCGCACGCCGCCGCGTCGCCTGCGCGCGCCGCCCACGTCAGCGCCGTCGTGGCATACTTGTCGCACGAGTTGGGCCGTGCGCCCGCCGCCAGCAACCTCTGCACCACGTTGCTGTGCTTCCGTCCCGCCGCCCACACCAGCGAACTGAAAAACCACTCGATCATTAAATCTACCGTTTCCGCATATTCCTTGCAAATTCGTTTTCCGCACGACTGCTAAAAATACTCGCAACAAGTAACAAAAAACAATTGAAACAGGAATGACCAGCGCAAAACGATTGTATAGACAATATAGTATGACAATACAAAATGTTATAAATAGTTACTGTATAACAAAGTGGTATGAAACTAGAAGCGGGTAAAGTTTTCCCGGATGCGGATATTTGTGACAGATTAAATGGCAGATATATAATTAGCGCATCCCTGGCACTCTTTTGGAGGGCGGTTCTATTTATATCGGCCCGCTACTGTCAGTTTCTATTTGTTCTGCATCTGCGGAATATTTAGTCTAGACAATGGATTATTATTATATAAAGTGGAATGAGCCAAATGACCACTTTTTGTCCTATCCGACATTTTACTTCAGTTTTTTATGAATGATCATAATCATCCAGTAATTTTTAATTATGCATTCGAGACAAACGATGCCACCATTAGAATATAAAACTAGCTGTTTTCGCGCAGCATTGACATAACCTCCGCATCACTTACGGTGCATGTACATGTTATAACAATGGACAGTAAAGTGAACAATTAGTAATAAATACAAACAGAATGTAAACTCTTGTCACATTTATATGCACAGTGTATTGAATCGTACATTCTTTATTATCATACATAGTTTTTCGCGTTTTCACAAGGAAAAGGAAAAAAGCGCCTTGAAGATCTTATCTAGGCGATAGTAGACGCGACGCGGATATCATACTGAATGAACAGCAAACAAATAGATTAAAATGCAATAAAATCTTAATAACACGGCTGTATATGCGAACATTATGCGTCAAATACACCGAACAATAAATATGAAAATATTTGATTACTACTGCGCAAGAAATTAGGTCATGAATAGTTTTAGGGACAACCAATGAACTACTATGAAGTAAAATAAAAATATCACGCATTTTTAGTCTAACTGAGCCATAGTCTGACTGAGCCATAGTCTGACTGAGCCATAGTCTGACTGAGCCATAGTCTGACTGAGCCATAGTCTGACTGGCCCAACAAAAGCAACACACCTGTAGGTACGAGTAGCCTTCAAGTTCGCTATGGCAATGACACTGAACACCAGAAGTGGTCTACACGCGTTTGATACTTATAAAAAAAAAAAATCATACTTGATGTTGTAGTTGCCGTAAGCGTGGACATCAGCTCCTTTCTCCAACAGAACTGCAACGACGTCATCGTGTCCTTTGTACGAAGCCCACACCAGTGGAGTCCAGCCACCCTGGTTACAGGCAAACACTTCATTTCTATAGAGCTCACCGACGTAGCAATATCTCTTTATTATGTCGTTGAACTAATAAATGAACAGATATACCAAGGCATAGCTCAATATATCGAGACTGCTGCCCAGATGATGAATCCAAAGACATAATATGTTACAGACCATGAAGAGTTTGTGGTAGTTTAGTAAAATGTATATGAAAACACAATATACCAATATGTGTCATAGCTCCGTCTGTGGCAACCTTTATTTTATCCGAGATTTAAACCGCGTCATGTTCATACGCGAAATTCGGAATGAACAAATAACGTATCGACTTGTAAAAAAATGAATTAACTTATTATGGTAAAACCAAATTGTGTGTTTCACACTACTACTTAACTGCGAGACCACAACTTAATTCATCGGTCATGATAAGGTGGTGTACGGGGGGTGAAAATAACAATAGCGTGTCAAGAGCCGCTGTACACATTTTTAGTACAACAGCACTCTTTTGCATTCAGCGGGTACTCCCTGGCCGGCAGCTAGTTCTAGCTCGCTGCCTTGTACGTGCCGGCAAAAGTACTACTTTATCTCTGGTAATACACGAGAAAGGTATTTGTGTTGCACGTACGCGAGACTGCGATGGGCTGAAGGCTATTGTTTCTGAGTTTACATTTCACGCCACGCCAACACCGTGTCAAATGAACCATTTGGAACATATCTAACCCGTCAGCGGCGCAGTGACATGGCGCATGGTATCTCATATTTTTATCTGCGAACGAATTTACTAAGGCCTTTTTTTTAAATTAGTGTTACAAAATAATGCCACCTATTCACAAAATCAGAAGAAATAATCCAATTAAATTTTTAATAACGATTTTGGTACCAGTGTTTCACTTTTAGTGAGTACATTTCAAAAGATTACGCACTAGCATCTTATTACAATTAATTTCTAATCCAGAATGCTGGACATAAAAGACTAAACTTTATCAGTATCGGATAAAGGTCAAGAAATTATTTATAGCCTCAAATTTACTTAATTTTAAATTGTAACATATAACTGGATGCAAGTAATGAATTATGGAATGCATACCACTCTAATACCGTCTCCTACGAGGATGCAAGATGTTGTAAAGATTGGTGTTGGCAGAATAACTGGAAACACGGTATGAATATGCCGTAAAGCCAAAGAAAACTGCAGACAACACTTAGTCAATAAAACAATCGTTCAAAATACTATTAACTTCGTAATGTAGATTTTACCCACAATCTATTATATTGGAACTGTTACGTATTCTTTGTGTAAATTAAGTAGGAATTGAATGAAATTAAAAAAGTCTGAAGTTCTTCGCCGCTATATACTTGAAAATTCGTGCATAAAAATCACGCGACTTGGACCCACTCGGTAACATTGCTGTTCGCGTCACGTGCGTCGTAAATAATTACCGAGTTTAACTTTGGCAGATCTGTCGAGAACCTCTTTTATTTGACAACAATGTGGGCCACGTGGCTCTTTACTGATTCTTACAGTATGAAATCAAAACCACCGAGCATGCAAAGATAATATAATAGGGCCTTGAATCATATCGGGTAATTTTAAAGTAGTATTTATATATTTTTTTCGATACCAACGATGAGCACATTATGGTACAAGATATTGAAAGACTTCCGGATGTCCGCGTTTAAGCTGTTCGTTCCAGGAAATGTTTTATATTCGAACTCATGAACATTAACGGTTAAATAATTCTTTACGGCTATTCCGTGGTTCATAGAATTGAGTGATTGCATTTTGTTAATTGTGCAATCGTTATTAGTGATTATGTCTCGTCACTTGATTCCTATGTTACAGCCATTCGTTAGCGCGGGTCCTCGTGACACCTCAATTACTCATAGACATTTTCTAAAAATATATTGTTTATGAAAGAAGTTCACTACGTGACCGTGGATGTGTATATTTTAACCAGTTTTAAGAATGTGTGGATGTCACTGACATTTTGGCACAGATCCACCTCAAGTATAAATATACAAAATTCGAGTGCACAGTCCAGAGCACATTTTGGTCAATGCTCTATTATAAATATTTGGGTCACAAGTGCAATTGCATCGGTCGCATTTTTGTTTTCCAGCAATCGCATAAACGATCGCGTCGTGGAATAGGAATCGCTCGCTCGGGCTAAGCTCCACTCGACAAGGAGATTTGCGTGTTGGAGTGGAACCGTTATCGTGGCAATCTAATAAGAGTGCTTTAATGGGAACGCGTATCAGCAATCCAGTGTGGAGTACTGTCTGGTCTAACGCCAGTGGCTCGGGTACTTACGCAATCCCTGGAGTCGACTCGCGCCCCGGCGTCTAGCAGCTCCTTGACAACGGGCAGGTGGCCGCCGCGCGCCGCGAAGGCCAGCGCTGTCCAGCCGTCCGTGTCGCTGGCGCACGCGTCCGCGCCCGCCGCAAGCAGCAGCCGCACCGCGCCCACCCGCCCCGCCTCGCTCGCACACATGAGCGCCGTCGTGCCATTCTGTCGCCCAGTAAAAAACACTGCTTTAGACATCTACTTTAAGTTTTTCTATTGCTGTGACAAAAGCAGTGAACCGACAGTGGCTGCTAGCACTCATGGCACCTGCAAACTCTCCCCGAACTTTATTGTAGGAATAGGGCTGTTTTTTTGGGCTATGTCATTCAAGAGTAGATATGAAACAATTAATTATCATAACTCATAGTAGCACTGGTTCAGTTTGCACATATCTATTACATATAATTCTGGTGTCAAATAATAAAAATGCATAAAATAAATGGGTAAAATGCGAAATGCATTCTTTGCATGTTTCACATTACAACACCATTTCATTTCCAGTGGGACATTTTTGAAACAGGTTTTCTGATGCTTTTGGTTGTAAAAAAAAAAAAAACGTAACATCACGCCTGTTATCCCCGAAGAGGTAGGCAGAGGAGTGTAGAACACTCCCACGTTTCACCAGTTACGTTTTAGCGTGAATATAAATTTTTGTAAATTATTAACAAAGAAAAACTTATAAAGATACGAATATAGTGTAATTTCGTGTATTTTATTTAATGAAAGCATGGAATATAGGAACATATTTAAATTAATTATATGGTTATTTTGAACCTGGCTATCTTTTTTTATTATGTAAAAAAACGGGTTGTGAGTAAAAGTAATTTCAAAGTTTGAAAATTTAATTACTATGAAAACATTTTTATCTAAAGGCAACAAGAAAAAAAACACTTATTAAGATTTATGCCATTTTATTAATAATAAATCGTTTCTGCACTTGATAACTAGACGTCGCCTGTTTTTTCGCTCGCTTTCCCAAGAAATCTAGAGACTATCTCGCAGTTCAAAGTATTGTAAATCTTGCTTCGGACATTAAGATAAAAATAATATCAGTCCATTAGTGTTTACGAGATGAATGGACACAGAAACAAGCAATCCGACAAAAAATCCGAACAGCCATTATTGTATTATTTATATCATTATAAATATATGTTTCCCTCAAAACTGCTTTATTATATATACATATCTGTATTAATATCAAATCATGTACAAATTAAGTGAAGTATATAATGTGGCGCATGTACTCGTATGTACCTTCTATCAAGAAGAATATTTCCTACCACATTTACCACACACAAATGAGCAATCGTCTTGCGATAAGGAACAGTACACATTTTGCGGCGTCAATTGGACAGCGGGATAGTACTGGTCTTGGTACAATGGATATGGGACATTGTACAATCCAGTTACACATTGAGGTGTAACACAGCTATCTTGGTATAGCGTTGGGTATCCAGAACCACATTGAGTTGCTGTATTGATAGGTATACATGTAGATGCTGGTTTGGAGGCACAGGTACAATCGAAATCGCACCCCATTTTTGGAGTGAGATGGTGCAAAATGTTGTCCTCGCAAGGCTTCTGGGGTGCGTGTAAATATATAGGTCCTTCGTAGTTCTTTATTTGAATGATTGTTGATGCTTCATTGCTGCATGCATTGATTGAAATAGCCTGAAAGAAGATACAATATGTTTTTAAAATTACCTACTTGCTTATTTTCCACAGGTTTTTTTTTAAATAACACGATTCGTTTCGGACGCAGCTAAGGCCCTTCTTAACGATTTCCCGCAAATTGCAACCAGTTAGAGTGTTGGTAGGTAGCGGTGGAGATAGCAAACTCTAATGCGTGAAAAATTATATCGAAATATGTTAATACTTACTCGAAAAACAAGAATAAAAACGGGTAGAAGCAACATATTGTATATTCGAGTCGAAACTCACCACTGATACAAAATTTTGAATTCACACCAGATATAGTGCAAGATTATCAGTAAAACAATTATTACAGATGCATTTCCGAAAAAGTCAGTAAGTTACAGAACAAAGTCACGTGCGAACAAAAATATTGGCTTGTTACAATAATTTTTTTATCTTTCGTCTGAGGTTGTTTAAATTTGGAATAAACGAAATTTTTTCTGTGAAGTGTTGGTGTTACAGGTATGTACATAATGTATTAGGCTTACATAAAATCACTTCTCGAACTGGTGTAGTAATGTACAATAGGACGATGTACAGTATATATGAGGCGCAGCAGCGTCGGCCACATTCTGTAATGTTTCCAATACTCTGTTGTACATAGATCTTAGACAACATAAGCACCTACAGAAAATCGAAATAGACAATGCCACCGCAACACCATTACAGCAACACATATCCGATCGCAAATCGATCGAAATTTAAATATCGCTTGCTAACGGTGAAGGAAAACATCGTGAGGAAACCTGCACATCTTAGAATTAAAAAAATAAAATAATTCTAAGGTGTGTGAAGTCCCCAACCGGCACTTGGCCAGCGTGGCGGACTACGGCCTTAGCCCTCTCCATATGAGAGGAGACCCATATTCCAACAGTGGAATGTTAATGGGTCGATTATTATTATTATTTATTTAAGCATGCGGGTCATATAGACTACTAGCAAAAAGTACTACACTACGATTAGCGTTTGGGTCAAATGCAAATTGGTTACAATTCCTGGGGACTGAATTGGAAACGCATCCTATTGTACATTTTCTGTTCCCTCGTCACACAAGATCGAAAGAGTCTATTGCCTAAAGCTATCTAAAGATCTACTGCTCTCTATTTCATGGTTGGTTTTGTATTTACGCAATTCACATGGTTATCCATCCGACGCAAAAAACATCAACGGTTATACGTTAAACAAAGCACCAGCGTAACGAATAATTTTAAATGTCGAATTTGTAAATAGAACACAGATTTACTTAAGGGCTGGTGATATGCAAAACCAAAAACATAGTGATAAAAATAACAAGACAGTTCCATTCATATAAAAATGTTTCAGTGTCGTTATACATAAAAATAATATTTTGTGCTTTGAATAAAAACACTGCCATTGCGTTGATGAAGTTATCCAACGATTCCGCGAATTAATAAACCTTACATACGATACGACATGTTAATTGAATCGCACACTACATTACCAATTACGGAATCCAGTTCTAAAAACAAAATAGTAATATCAGCGCGTCAAAAGTTACCCAACGGAAAGACGGAGGGGTTACCTTCGAATTAAATTAATTATAATGTCGTAATAACTTTGCGTATGCTTAAATTGACACCACGAGCTAATACACGAAGCCGTTAGGGCGCCGCCCGTCAATCACACTCAGTGGGATACTTGTTGAGAACCGGTACACGTTCGATCGCGAAACCTTATCAGATTTGACAACTCCTCGGCCTGTAAAGGCTGATAGATACACCATAACGCCGATCCGCAACAATAGCGCAAACTCACACTAAAACGATATTGTGCAATCACTGAACTGGCACTATACACTATACGAATATAATTTTTATTAATAAAATCAATAATAGATGTTCGTTAGCATCGAAGCAATACGACTTCGGATTCAAACGTACGATATTCGAAATTCGAATCGAGCGCGCGACGACAACATGCGCGTGCGCAGGGCTCGCGGCGCGGATTTCAACTGTGTGGCACGGCGATGGCACGCGCGGCGTTTTGACTGTCCTTTCGTCTAGTTTGCGTAGTAGATCTAGTAAACAGATAACATGTATGGAAATTCTACACGTATAATTTATAATAGTTCTTAAAATAGCTAATACGAAATAATTAAGAAACTAACTGAGTACATCAACATGAAAACAATTCACTCCTTTTTACATCGTTCTATTGTTGGACATCGGTCTAATTTTAGAATGAGATGGTTAAAAGACCTACTGCTCTGACTAAGTGCGGGTTGCCAGACTTTAGGCGGCTTAGAGAACATCATGGAGCAGGCTAAGGTATGTATAAAATCAATAAAAATAAATATTATATATAATGTTTTTGTAAACAAATCCATTGACCGATTCATACTACATGTCATGAAGCTAGTGAAATATACAATTGGTATAAAAATACGGTAAAAATTGATATCGTCCTCGTCACCAGCCCTTTTTATCGTTTCACTATTGGACACGGGCCTCCTCTTAGAGTGAAGATAGTTAAGGCTTTAGACTGCTTTAGAATACACGGAGCGAAGAATTACAGCATTTTTTTTTTTGCTTTAGAATAAAAACATTCTGTAAGACTGGCAACACAAGTTTTTAAATATTAGGACAACTCGTTCACTCCAGACATGTGACGATCACCACTTATTACATGGTTTTCTGATTTCTGTCACTTGAAACAAAAGGCAAGGTGGGATGACGATTGCGTAATGCTACAGACCAAAGCTGTAGCAGTACTGGATACTGTAGTCGGAGTACAGGATGCGATGGTCCTACTTGTATTTAGGGGCGGCATGTCAAGCGGTGGACTGAAGTGGACTGATGATTATGACGTAACGAAGTGAAGATGGTACAGGTATAAATGACATTTTTTGGGTTGGAATTTTCCTATATATTAACACTTTTATAAATACAAGGTTTACTACCATTATTTTACAAATTAGTTTTCGTTTATATTATTTTACACTTTTATATGGGCATTAAGTCCGCTACGGCTAACGCGCCACAGCTAAATAAATCACATATGAAAATTATTGATTTACTTACTAAACAATGCCATTAAAACTGCATAAATTACTCTGAATTAAATACATAACGGTGAACAATTTAAGTGGAGAAAGGCGCGCCTAAAACATTTTTCTTACTTATGTATAAATAAGTAATGATCGACCCATTTGTCATTCCACAGTCGGAATATGGGTCTCCTCTCATATTGAGAGGGTTAAGGCCATAGTCTGCCACGCTGGCCAAGTGCGGGGTGGCAGACTTCACGCACCTTAGAATATTTTTTTTATAATTTCTAAGGTGTGCAGATTTCCTCACGATGTTTCCCTTCATCGTTAGCAAGTGATATTTAAATTTAAAACACACTTTTGTAAAGAGGTGCGTGCCATGGATTTGAACCCAGCACCCTTAGATTGAGAGGCTGAATTCTTAACCACTGGGCTATCACTGCTTTTTAGACCGGTATCATCTGTTTTTAGTTATTATTATTTATATATTTTGACGCAGGAACATAATGCGTGTTGTAAAGTTCCTCAAAACCTAAAGTGACAATGTCACGAAATGTTTATTCATACGGAACTCTGGATACGAGGGTGCCGACTGTTCTACCGTGTATCCTCTTTCCGCTCGTATGACGCACTAGTGTACCAACAAAGAAATGTATAGTCACTAAATAAAAAAATATTATATTGGCACGCTAGTTAATCTACGGGGCGGGCAAAGAGCACCGAACTTCCAAACATCTCATCTTGAAAGACAGGACATACTTCTTGTACATACGTCACTCTGTTATAAAAAATCTTGCATTAAATTCTGTGAAATTTTTAGGATAGGCTGGTCAATTGCGTTGTGGGCTTACTAGCGAAGGAATTGAAGCATTATATAATATTAACTAGCCGTGCCGCACGGTTTCACCAAAAGAACAATGTATTAAAAAACTATTTACTCTAACTATTTACTCTAACTATTTACTCTAACTATTTACTCTAACTATTTACTATAACTATTTACTAACTAACTATTTACTCTTAAAATAAATAAATAAATCATAATAAATAAAAGTAAACATATCTAACAGTAGTTCTCCGTACTAGTTTTTTGTGATAATAAAATGGAACTACATACTTTTGAAAATTTTTCCAGGTATTTAAATGTATTAATCAACTTTTATCTCTTTGTATCATTGCTTAAAATTAAAAAAACAACATATGCACGAGTAGCGTATATTTCCATCGCACACAGACAAGATAACATGTAAAAGCTAGTATGACTGCTAAACAAGAAGTCCTGGGTTCGATTTCGGGTCGGTCAAAGTATTATTGGATGTTTCTAATTAGAATTCATAACAAAAGTAATGGTATATATCAATAGGTTCACCCCCTATTCTATGGGACACTTTTGGTGATACGTAAGAATACTATATTCCGCTGCCCACTCCTTAGGAAAATACAAGCGCGATTTTATCAGTAAATTTGTAATACGGATAGAAAATTCACTTTTTTCACATTTTTATCTGAACTAATCCTATCTGTGAGTGATAATATATGCGTCTCTAAGATGGTCAATTTGCAATATAAGTAAAAGAAAATTAAACAATATCGAAACATAATAGGACTAGGACTCTTCAAAACAAGGGTGAATAGGCACTTACTAAGAATGCGTGCTCCATCTTATCATGCGGGATTAGGCGGAATCGCGGCCAAACGCTATCCTAGTAATAATAATAATCGACCCATTTATCATTCCATTGTCGGAATATGGGTCTCCTCTCATATTGAGAGGGTTAAGGCCGTAGTCCGCCACG
>DWJK01005697.1:0-10980 GCA_018248815.1 Croniades pieria auraria
ATTAGAAGTCACCGTACTCAACTGAGTACAGTCATATTTTTTCGTGTGAATTCCATATTTTTAATAAATGGCGTTAGTGTGCTAATTTTTTAATCTTATTATAGTACTGTCTAAAGCTAAACATAAATATTGTGGGTAGTGTGATTTTGTTACATCGTAATATCAGTTGAAGTTATGTCGCGGAAGTATTGTGCAGGTATTTCTTTTTTTAAGTTTTGTTTAACGAGCGTTGGTTTATTGTCCGCTCGTTTATCCGGTTTGTCTAGGGTTTTTAAACACTAGGATTTTTAAACGTAAAAACCTGTAATCCCCGAAGGGATAAGCTGAGGAGTGTAGTACACTCCCACGTTTCACCAGTTATGTGTAAATCCCATGGAATAAGTGGTGGGCCTATTGCTATACACCGGGCACTGATCCAGACTCCGAGTCACTATTAGAAAGTCTAAACTAGAAAATGCCCATAAGACCCGACCCGGAATTTGAACCCAGAACCTTCCGTTCGGCAGTCGCGCTTACAACCACTCGACCAACGAGGCAGTCAAGTTTTTAGTTACCAGTAAAGTATCCGGCGGAGTGCAAAATTTTCTTTTTTTTCTTATCAATGTAACTAATTAGATATTTACGAATCATTAATCGATCGCGAAATTAATATTCATTTTATATCGTGTAAGTAGTTCTTAAATATGGAGTAGTTATAAAGTTAACTGTGGCGACCGTGGATCGGCTACTGTAACAAATCATTAAAAACAATTTCAACGCAATAACTACAAGGGCTAAACGATATAACCACGCGTCAAGCACTATGCAGAAATTTGGCAGTGGTTCGCGATGTTTCTTGTAGTATATTTTCACTTTTAATGTGATAGAAATAGATTGTATATTTCTATGCGCTTTAGTGTTTATACAGCTGCAACGCCTCTCAACAAAACAGAACGGGGTAAAAGATTTAAAGGATATAATTCGGAGTACCCACT
The DNA here is from genome assembly GCA_018248815.1 of Croniades pieria auraria. NCBI lineage: Eukaryota > Metazoa > Arthropoda > Insecta > Lepidoptera > Hesperiidae > Croniades > Croniades pieria. Next base: position 975 of record DWJK01005697.1, read on the forward strand.
ACGTCAATGCGGCCAGTATTTATGAATAGAACAGAAAAACGATACATGTCAGATATTTCATTTCCTTTCTATTTTTAAAACGTTTAAAACGAATTGTTAGTTTTAATAAATCTGCTTTAAATTATTTAGTCCTTTGTGTCCACAGATAAACGTAAACTAAATTAATTATACAAAAAAAGAAGTCTATAAAGAATAAATAATCAATAATTGCTAACGACTAATAAAGTACTAATTGTCGATAAATTTTCTATCCTATGTTGACTAAGAACATTTTAAAAGTGAACGAACATTTACACGTTATTTATTTTACCTTTAATTTTAAAATAAAATTAGTTATGCGTTCCAGTACGTACAAAAAAACGATGTGAATTTTTTTATGAGAGTGGATTAATAAGACGTATTTGAAGATCAGTCAGCTGGTGCTAAATTCAGTTTTTTTATAATTAATGAATCTTCCCTCTCAAACAAATCCGTACATCGGTTATACAAATAAATGCAACCCCGCCACCGCTTCACGCGCTGCGCCTGCTGAGTGCATTATTGCCAAATGGACACCTGTCAATCTTCTGTAACACTAGATCTGTTTTACATTGAATCTACACCTATCATAAATAGGATCATTTTGTTAATATATCTACTTATCGGGTGTCATCATGCATAATGTTATAATGCTTTTCTTGCAATCGTATATAACTTTTTAAACCAACAGCACGCTCAAATTTTAACGGAAGTATTTAAGTTTTATGCCTTCTCATCGCTATATTTTTAGGACGAAAAAATAAAAATACATCTGGAAAGGTATTGTGTATTTACGCATAGTAGGCATAAGCGTGTTAGAAGATACATCACGCTACGACGTAGCCCCGCACTTCGTAGGCTGTTATGTTATGGAGCTACAATGTTTGCGATACGTAGCAGATATACGAGTATAATGTACTCGTACTAATGTACACTGCACTGCCGCACACCACGGTTATTCTTTGCAGATTAATGGAGCAGCTTAATATCATTGAAAATCTTAAGACGCTCTAAACATTAACACTATTGTATTTCGAATTTTCTACAGTGACAGGAAGCGAAGCGTTCATTGAGCGTACAAACCAAAGATTTACATTTTTGTTGTAACGAAAACTAACCGTTACAAGGTCCCCCATTAAAGAAGTCAGTTGTTTTCAGTTGCATCATTACTTGACCATTTGTGTAATGCCGTACATACTTGCATGAAAAATGTTTTTTGATATAGAAGATAGGGTATACTAATAATAAGATATTTTTATATTACAGGATCAGAGCCGTAGCTCCCGAAAAACACCGCTCCATCATTTTTTACAGTAGGTACTCTGCGTGTAGTTGATTCGCTAGTACTAAATTGGACAATGATTTGTTGAATAAAGATTTAACAATAAGTCAATAAATATTTAGAAGATTTTAAGTTACCAAATTATCAGTGGTCATCTAGTTGAGCCTTAAACGAACGACAACAAGTATATTTCCTGAGGTCCCAATTACATGTCTATTATATAGAAGAGACAAATGTGAAGTTAGAATTATGTAGGTCATTCTAAAAGAGAAGTTAATTTTCAGCCTTAGTGTAGCGATCGATTTTGTACATTATATATAGTATTGTAGTACTGTTTAGATTTGTAATTACACTTTGTTATTACTTCGGAATAAAATTATTACACAATTGATTGTTTTTATCCAATGCGCGTGTCCTATGTAGTAACGAGACTACTCTGCACTATTTGTTAGCAAGCTAGCTATTTGTTAATAACAGGGTGCTTTAATGGTTCTTTTACATTTATCACTCTCTTCAATAATTATTCCTTTTCGATACATAGGTCACCTGGTTTTTGTAAATGTTTGCTATGTCATACTATTGCCCAGTAAGTAGTTAAAACATTAAAATTTTCTCGTCGTAGCCAAACCAGTATGTTAAATTTTATAAACGACAGTTATCCTCTTCGATATGCAAGGGAACAATTACAGTTCAGTCTCAAGTCGCATTAACAAGATGTCGTAAGAAGGGGTAGAACCACACAAGGCAGCTGCTTGTCATAACTACAGAACTCTACAGCGCGTTGCAAACACTACAACTCTGAAGATGATTGTTTACTTGATTTAATTATTTAAGAAAGCCACAAAAGTTATTTTAAAAAGCTGATGTTTTATCACCAATCCTTCACTACCTACTTTGCTTAACGTGGATAAAAAATTAACAACAGATTTCTTTCTGAGTGAAATTAATGTTTTATTCTATAGTTATTCAATAATTCCTTTAATCACTCTTCTTTACGAATGATTACCTGCTTTATTTAATTATATTATTATAACGAGGCCTACGACGTCAAATCGAACAGTTTTATACTTTTTGTTAATTAATCCGATGTGCGTACGAGGACCAACATCGGACGGAAGTGTTAACTCTGCCGAGTTAATCGTCACCTACACCTTCACTTACATAATAAACTTTTGTTTTACTACTTACTACTTACAACAGGTCGTTTACATGGTATTATAGAAGGCCCGATGTCTACAAAAGTCGAATTTTTAAAAGTACGAAAGAGACGACAATTGATTGTATAAATGACAAAACGATTAGCGGAGGGCGTTTAGGAGATTTAAGAGGTGGCAGCCCTCAGACTCACCCTCCGACAGGGGGTGTGATATATATCGTGGCGACATGTGCGCGGACGCACTTGTTCCGCGGTTCCCGAAAACGATGTGGCGCGGCGTGCTGGCGCGGCGCAGCGTGCCGCGCGGGGCCGCCTCTCGCGCCTTCTCGCTACCAGAGCTGGCTGCGGCCATCGACCACCCGCCCGATCATAACGTAAGTACTATACTAGAATTCGTTCACTCTTCCTCTATTGCCAATTCATTTAATTATGATAACTATTCGCATATTAAATGTACATATAGGTTTTGATATGTGTGATAAAATGAAAATACTATGTGAGGCAAGCTCTAATCATATTTAGTTTTTAAGTCGTTTTATAACATTTTCATCTACATTGTTCTTTAATTCTCAAGTATTAATTAAACACGACATAATTTTCGCGTTATATAATTTGTTGTTACTCGCGTGCTACGATTGCACTCCAATTTAACAAAGTAAATTTTCCACAGCAAAGAGAAAACTCTAAAAGATATTTATATTATTGATAATTATATATTTAATATTATATTTCTTTGCAAGTGCAAAATCAAAATTCGCTCTTAAGTCTAGCGTGTGCAGATAATTTCATATTGAAATAACAATAAAATACAATGTAAATGTAGCTATCATTTTCTTAGGTGTTCAAGGCCGCATTGGCCGCGTGCTAATTAATAGAAAATGCGATTTAATTAACAGAAAAATAATAGAAGTTGACTTGTTGTCAGGTGTACGTGGAGCCGGACGCGACGGGCGCGCTGTGGAGCCGCGCGGGCGCCGCGGCGCTGACGGTGCGCGCGCGTCTGGCGCCCAGCGCGGCCGCGCGCGGCGCTGAGCTCTGCGCGGAGCGGCGCGGCGCGGTGCTGCGGCTGCAGCTGCGGCTCGTGGCCGACGTGCCGCCGCTGCACGAGCTGCTGCTGTGGCCTGACGCCGCCACGCTCGCGGCGCTCGACATGCCCTTCCTTACGCCACTTAATATTACTGGTGAGTTTCAAAATATCAATTTATGTACGTAGTAATAACCACGTATCGTCATAAGAACTATAAGTATATAATCGTCTTTATAATAAAAAAATGACAATAACAGTAGCGTTGATACTAATTATGTTAGTCCTGTGATTAACAGTACACTCTCTGTGTATGGCATATATCAATACATTCAGTAGAGGGTTGCTCTGATGCTGAAACAATATGGGTGTAACAATGGCAAAGATATTTAAAACATACAGCCGATTTGTATGCCGATGTTTATTGCATTGATTAATTAATCAAAAACAAGATGACTAAAATGCAACCTCGGAAAACATTAATGTCAGTGTTCGAACTCGTACCCACATACTGTAATAATGATTACCAACTCAGCACTAGAATGTATTAGAAATTAAGTCCCAAAGTATGTATTACATATTAACATCTAACATCTTCGACTTTCCTATCGTTCTACTATTGAACATGGTTCTTCGTTTTGAATGAGTTGGTTTAAGACCTACCACAGTGGCAAAGTTCAGATGGTTAGAGAGCATTGTATCGTATTAATGAAGGCGCGCCTACTTCTTCGTATATAACTTCGTATTGTGAAAGACGAATCCCAATTATTTGATTCTTCTGGAATGGAGACAGGTGTCTAAAGCAATAGATTAACGCAGCTGACTATTATCTATGCAAACTCATACAATTATAATATTACATTCATCAGGTAGCGAAAGTTACACATGTCACAAGTGCCAAGCGGAGTTCGAGTATCCGAATCCACTGAAGATTCACCTCTTTTTGGGATGTCGAGAATATACCTTCGTCGATTTTTGGAAGCACTGTCTTGCGAAATTCGAGCAGATGACCAAGGAATTGTCTCGAATGTCGAGTCAAGCTCGGGAGCACACCGTTGCCAGGCACGCAGCACTTCCCCCGCACCACGCGCCCCCCGCACTGCCTGCGGCGCCCGCGTCGCCCGCCGCGCTGGAGGCGCTGGCGGCAGCGTGGGGCCGCTCGCGCGACGGCTACGTGTGCGTGTACTGTGGCAAACTATACTCACGCAAGTACGGGCTCAAGATCCACATCCGCACTCACACGGGCTACAAGCCGCTCCGCTGCCGGCACTGCCTACGCGCCTTTGGAGACCCCAGCAACCTCAATAAGCACGTGCGGCTGCACGCACGCACTCCGAGCCGCGGCCGCACTGCCTTCACTTCCGTCTGATTTTTAATGGATTCTAAAACTAACGGACTAGTCGTGTTGTACCTACAATCGTAATTAAGTAGATATGTCGCGTTAGGGTGAAATTTTTATAGGAATGTTGACTATAATCTTATAACTTATTGTACATTATTGTAAAAATTTAAAATATTATTAAACGTTATATTTTGATAGCTTAAGTTTTTCTTACGTACTGCCTACCATTAGGTACATTTACTGTCTACTCTTAAATTATAGTTCTCTGACTACATATCGATAAGTAAAGAGTATTTTAAACAGTCAAATATTATTACCTGACATAAATAAAACCATTTACTTAACAAAAATAATAAATCTAAACTGACCATTATGCAACAGAGGCACTGGCGACCCGCTCATCATGGTATAACGATGATATATGATTAGTATACATTTTATTAGTTTCGAATTAGAGGAAATTTTTAATAATATTGTCACATACTTTTAGATGTCTATGTAGAACCGATGTCAATGCACTACTTCAATAATTATGATGCACTATTTACGCCAACCCACACTAAAATAAAACGTCAGGCAACTGCTTAGCACTAATACAGTTAAAAATACTTAAACTTTATTTAGTATTTATAACTGAAGTAAAATTATTTATTGTTAGCCTTATCATTTCATTAAATATAATTTCAAATCTATATACATCTATTCAATAACTTATTTTCTAAGGCCATTTTACCAAAACTATGTATCATGTGAAGTGATCATATAATACTTTCGCTTAATGCGAAGCACCTTTTAATGTGGTATAACAGTGAGTACTGCAAACGTTGCTGATGGTAATAAATAAAAGAATTGTTAGGGTTTATAATTTATTGAGAGTCTACTGCGCGGCGACCTTCGCGGCGATGCGGCGGTCGCGCTCCTCCGCGATGGTGAGGCGCACGCCCTTGCCGCGCGCCAGCGAGATGTACGCCTTCGTGCCCTTGCCGATCACGAACACGTTGTGCAACCTGCACCAGAAGAACAGAACATGTACCGGGAGCCACTGAATAGCCATTGATGTACCATTATTTATGTCATATCATATTTGAGAAACAAATTTTTCTCCGTTGATTTTGTTACGATTACTCATGAACCGCGCATGTAAATACTTTATCAACCCCAAATCTAAAAACTAGAACCCTAAAGCTTCCACTTCCTTGTTTTAAATTTTCTGTAAGACTATATTCCTCGAAGTTACATCCTGTTTAAATTACCTAAAAATATGGAGTTTTTTAATATCCCTTAATTATTGGTCCTAGTGTATTTTACATAAAAATCAATGGTGTGGTTGCTTCATTACTGTTATGGGGGCAATAAAAAAGCACATTCACCCTATTATATCTTATATTAAAAAAAACTGTAACAATAACAATGTGATTCATATTATGTGCACATTTAAAGTCACTGGCAAAACTAAAATATCTCAGTCACCACTGTTGTAGTAGCAACTGAATTAATCTTTACAACCCCAACTTACCTTGTAGCAAAAGTGTGTCCAGTGGAATCTTTGATGTGCACAATGTCAAATGAACCAGGATGCCTTTCACGGGATACAATGGTACCCACACGACCCAAATTCCTCCCACCGGTGATCATGCACAGGTTACCTGCAAGTTGTTGCATAAAGATAACATAAAAATCAGTAGATTTCACATAAGCTACTTAATTATAATGGTATTGAAGTACCGATAAAGTATCAATCTAGTATCAAAACATTAACTTTTTTATTTACTTATGTCCCTGGTTATACAGTTGGCAACGATGGTGATATCCAATTGTAGACGAATTAAATCAATACATTTTGTACATTTTCAAATCTAAATCAATACTCAATACATGGGGTAGCTGAACAGTGCACATTTCATTTTCTATCTGGTGAAACCAGCAGTCAGCCATTTCAGTAAGATAAATACATGTGAGAAGACGGACCCGACTCGAACTTCATGAAGTCCATGATCTTGCCAGTGGCAATGTCGAGCTGGATGGAGTCGTTGACCTTGATGAGCGGGTCGGGGTAGCGCAGCGTGCGGCCGTCGTGCGTCACCAGGAATGGCACGCTCTTGGGGCCCGTGCCTACGCGTCGCACCTTGCACAGCTTGTACTACATGAGGACAAATACTCTATGTAAGTAATATAATATCAATGGCGGAAATATCAACTTTCGGTCAAAATTGAAGTATTAACGTTATTTTGTTAATATATGAGAATAGTTTCGGTACAACTGTGCATTTAGGTGAAAAATATGGAACTATCTCACAAAAACTCAATATTCAATATAATGTTTGCATCAAACCCAGCAATATTCTATAGCGACAATCGTTTATGTCAACGGTTTAAAAATGCTAAAAATATTGTTAGTAGATGCAATAAAAATTTCCTTGCAATAGAATACATAATTTTCATTGTATAGTCATTTCTCATTTTTTAAAACATCTAACATTGTGAATATAATAATTTTTAATATTGGACTAGAACTGCCTCAATGGCCAGTGGTCGCAATCGCGCCTGGTGATCGGGAGATCCTCGGTTTGAATCCCAGGTCGGGTACTTTAGGCTTATTTTAATTTAGAATTTCTAGTAGACTCGGAGTCTGGATCTATACCCAGTGAATGGCAACAGGCCCACCCACCTATTCCATGAGACTTAAAACATAACTGGTGAAACATGGGAGTGTAATAAATCCCTCTGCCTATCCCTTCAGGGATTACAAGTGTAATGTAACGGTTCTTTTTTATATTGGATGACTCATGTAGTGAAGTAAATGTCTGAATACAAATGACAATTCCATTTTTGAAAATGAGGCAAGTAATTGTAAGCACATACAAGTTGAATATGTTAGTGCAAAGGGAGCTATGGAATCTTAGCTTAAATAGCTGCTAACATTTACCTTTCCTCAAACAGTTTACAATATTTGATTCGATTATGAAAGATATTGAGTGTTATAGATATATTCACTTTATCTTGACTGCCTTAACAGAAATATACACATGAATTTCCTTGTCTCTATAGTACAATGCTTTTTAGATCTATATATTTCAATATCCTGCTCACACAAAATAGGTTTAATAGGATAGATCAATGTTACACATGAATACATACTCAAATAGACTTAGAAGTATTTTCAACTATAGTGCACAACTAACCCTATAAATAATTTACATTGCTTCTACCAGAATGTTGCCTGAAAGAGATCACACTGATAGCGACAAAACTGCCTTCATTTAGAAATATTTGTTTTCATACACATAATTTTTTTTCTGGTGTACAAATAAAGAGTATATATAAATACGACACAGACAACAAATACATATGCTCATCATACAAAAACTTGTTTTCCTCAGATGCAAATTGATAATAAATGCAATGTATCTGTATGCCAGCATCAGCTACAATAAAAGGTGTAAGCAAAATTCACAAACTTCAATGTTATTGTATAAATAAATTAATGTTACACTAGATGTAACTTTCATCCCCACTCCTTCACTAAGAATTATATTATCTCTATAATAATATAGTAGGTAATCTATTGTTACCATCCCACATAAATTACTTTAGTTGTTTTCAACATTAGATAAAGTCATATATTTTTAATAAATTACTTACCGTTGTGATGTTATAAATACACAGATGAGTTCACAAAATGACAATTCTTTCATAATCACATAAATCTGAATTCTATTCATAGTGTAGATCACTAGTATAGTTTTTATAAATGTTAGTTACCTTGGCCTCTTCTGGTGTGATACGATGAATGGTGAATCTGCCCTTTACATCGTAGATTAGACGGAATAGTTCATTGGTCTTCTCAATTGATACAACATCTGCATTTAAAAAGAAAAGCACATGAAACCAGTATAACATGATGATGATGATAATGTCCTTCCAGACATATCCATTGACGGCAACACTTAATTTTACACATTAACAGTATAACAGCCTATATTCATCAGCTAATTCACGTCTAGTCTGGAAGTGAAGACAGTCCATATACACCATATTTTTCATCATTACACCATACAAAGTTTTTCATGATATAGACAGAAAAAACAAAGTGCCAAATATATCTGACCTTACAGACCTAATGCACTTCTTTTGCATTCATCATACATATCATTCATATATCATAACTATTCACAATTTCAGACTCGAACTCCATGGCGTTGTTAAAATACCAACAAATATACAGGAAAGTAGTATGAAAACTCCAACCATGGAAATTTAATCATAGGCAAGAACCTCACAATTTTGTACCTTGAAAATGATATAGAGCCATAGAGATCCATAAATAAGTTAATGGAAATAAGAAGGCCAGGAACTCACCCATGAAGCCGGCTGGGTATGTTGGGTCCGTGCGCACCTTGCCGTCTACTTTGATTAATCGCTGCTTAACGATCTTCAGAACCTCGTTACCAGTTAACGCGTACTTAAGGCGGTTGCGGAGGAAGATGACCAGAGGCAGGCACTCGCGCAGTTTGTGCGGGCCTGTGGAAGGTCGCGGCGCGTACACGCCGCCCAGTTTGTCCAACATCCATGCCTTCGGGGCGTTCAGACGCTTCAAATGCTTCTTCGGTCCTCGCGCCTACCGGACACAAACAAATCATATGAAAACATAACCTAAGTGTAGATCACGAAATCATAAGTAAATTAAAATTTATTTCTTCAATATGACAAACTTGTCTCTATTTAACCTCGCATGATATTAAGTCCAAAAGTTAGCTTAAAACATTAAATTTGTACTTTAACATGTAAAATATCTATTTAAGTTTCCGAAGTCAAAATAATCTTAAATTTATCAGTAATCTAAGAAATACAACTAAAACTCAGGAGTCAGTGACGCGGTATAAAGTCTACAACAATATTTTCGAACTTTGATAGCAATTCATTAATAGATTCCAATAGATTTATCACGGATTCATTATTTCACTTAAACTCACCATGTTGAACGTCACAGTATCAAAAAGAAAGAACTTGATGCCGTCAAATTTAAACTGTCAAGCAACAACTTGATTGACAAATACATATAGCTTATAAAAAACACCTATCACATGTAGGCTAATAAATAATTTCATTAAATACGATATAAATAAATTTATTATTTAATAAATAGTGACGTAACGTAACATCACGTCTGTAATCCCTGAAGGG
>DWJK01005698.1:0-10980 GCA_018248815.1 Croniades pieria auraria
TATATAAATAAATACTCATACGTATCAGCCGTCTGGTCACTATAACACAAACTCTCCTCATGCTTACTTTGGGATCAGAGGGCCGTGTCTCCGATGTCAGGCGGAGATGTCCTCATATTACTTGTTTATTTAGTCATTACTTATTTATAGCAGGCAAGCAGTTAATAGTCTGGTGGTTAAGAATTCAGTCTCTCACTTTGGGGGTGCTGGGTTCAAATTCATGGCGCGCACCTCTTTACGAAAAGTAGGTTTTAAATTTAAATGTCACCTGCTAACGGTGAAGGAAAACATCGTGAAGAAACCTGCACACCTTGGAATTTGTAAAGAAAAAAATCGTAAGGTGTGTGAAGTCTGCCAACCCGCACTTGGCCAGCGTGACGCACTACGGCCGTAATCCTCTCAATATAACAGGATACCCATATTCCAACAGTGAAATGATAAATGGGTCGATTATTATTTATTGTATCAGTCATTACTTATTTGTCGACTCGTATTAAAAATAAAAAAAAATAAAAAAATAATAATTATTAAAAAGCAGAGGTTAATTTTTCAAAGCTCAGCGCGAAACACGTATTACATAAGAGAAATGTCGTCGCAATAATCAAACTGACATTGTTATAGGGAAATAGCTAACAGTTGAATTGGCAATCCGTGTTGCCAGTAACATTCGTTAAAAAATACTTGGTATTTTTTTAGTTCCCGGCTAGTTCCCAACAATTACGGCAATATATTCGGCTTGGAAAATCTCATTAACTTATGCAGATAATAATGGTTATACATCACTAGATAGTTACTAAATATTTGTTATAATAAAATCATTGATTCGATCATTAGTATATTTGAAATTGAAGGTTTTTTGCAACTAATGTTATAGTTTTCATAAGTCTCTAGATACCTACTAATTATTATCTTCAGTTAACGTAAAATCCTTTACAAAACGTATCTTCAGCATAACTAGGAATATAATTCTACACACGATTTATTGAAATTAATAATTAACTATACATAATTACAATTAATAAAAGGCTGTATTTCACATAACAAATATAATGTTGCTGTATCGTTGGTTCAGTTCTTGATTGGTTGTCGGGGGTAGTGAGAGCGACGCCTACCCAGGATTAGAATTTTGTATGATGAGAACGAGTTTTTGTTTTGTGACTGGGCAAGTAATCTGTATGAGTATAAACATACAGATGTATACGTATGTTAGTAGTAGTGATATCGTAAGGTATCAGTTGGGCGTTTGTGAGTTGCTAGAATTAACCATGCAGTTATGTTTTATGTATGAGGCGTAACACGAAAATCCTATCAGTCGAGTTCAACGAACTTGAAACACGAAGGTACGTGGATCAGATGTAAACGTGAATAGAATAATATTATAGCGCATTACTAGAATATTATACTCATAATATGTAATATTCGTACATCAATTATATCCGTCGTACGGATTAATTTGTTTTTGTAGGAATATTTGTGTTATTAAGAATATCCGTAAGGATATATGTAGGTATTTAGTGCTCAATGCTGTCTGCCAAAAGACCTTTTTCTTTTTGTTTCCGGGGGGAAACCTTCAAAAGGTACCCGGTACCCTGGGAGTTATATCGGGTTATGTGAGACTTTTACCGCACTAAAACGATCTCGGCGGCCTCCCTCGACGCTAGTACGAGGGTTCCGGGATCTCCAACGGAACGCACCGGTGTTCTCCTAGCGCAACGCCCCGATAGGCCCAACACCCGAGAGAAGCTTAGTGCCTGTTCCTATGCCTCCGATTCCCACGACGATATGCGACCACACATACCGTCGTTCTTCCCGGGATCGCCACCTGAACGGTTCCCCACTCTAGCCGTTCGCAACCCCGGAAGCTTCCTTTAAGTCGCCTCTTACGACATGCAAGAGATATCGTAGCTCTTATTCTGGTCCCGCGCTGCAGGGACACTGCCAAAGGACTTGGCGTGACGTTGTAATAGAAATAACAATTATAAGAATATTTGTACTTAATATAGAAGTGATATATGATGTATATACGTACTATGTATATGTATATATGATAACTATATAAGATAACTATATATGATATACATACATATATACATACCTAATGTATAGTTTTGTTATACCCGTATATCTTATTTTTGCTATGCCATTTCTGCAATGGATATGAAAGGTCCTTCTTCAAGAGCTCCCGTCGCTTGCAGCGAGTTCGCGACCTCGCTGCGAGCGGCGGGAGCGACCTCGTACAGGTCCGAAACTAGTCGGGCCATCCCGAAAAACGTACGTGTGTTAAGCCGGTACATTTTTAATCATGTGTATAAATACTCACGAAACATTTAATAGTAAAATAGGAAATGAAATCCGCTACTTGTCATAACTTTCAGCTCACAACTTATCCGTGCATGTTTGAATATACAATAATCAAGATGGCACAGGACCGGAAGTGTTGGTACCGATTTGAGGAGGTTGTCCAGCAGTGGACTTCCAAACGCTGGCTGATGAATGGAATCAAGCTTAACAACAGCCCTTAAATCTGTTGATAAGGCTTTAAAGCTAAACTGCATGTAGTTTTTTTAAACCGTCATACTGTCCTCTGTGAAGGCTGATCACAAAGGATTACAATTAGGCCCGGTGACTTAAATTAATCCCTGTGGTGGGGATAGGTTCGAATTTTTTTAACGAAACAGGTTACATATCTCATATGTATGTATATTATGTATTTTCATAATTTAATTAATTGAGAAATTAAAAAATTAATGTATAACTTTAAAGTAAGTTGCTGGAATACGTAATAGGGTTAAACACATTTTTGTGTTAAGCAAGAAAAGTGTTCAAGAGATCGTTGGTAATTTCAGTAACGGTAGAGTATGCTCCCGCCTTTAAGCGATAGGACTATATAGGATAGCACAGCATACAGGATTTTGTAGGTTTTTAGATGTATATACTATTTTCTTTATAACATTTTATAGTTTTTAATCTATTTATAACGCTGGTTATCATTGCGGAGAAACATATTTGTATTTCCGTTTATATTTATAAGTAAAATTAACTTGGGTGTATATTGCCACAATAAAGATGTCACTGTGTTCTGTAATCAAATATCTAGATTACAGCTCGTGAACTAAACTTTGTCAACGCAAACGCAGACGTACCGAAATGTCAACAGATGTGGAGCTACTTTGTTTGTTCTTGCGATATTATATGCCGTAAAACCATGTTTAAACGTGTCCCGGTCAAATAAAATGAAATAAAATTATTTATTTGTAAAAGTATGTTTTTTCACAAACATTTCTTGAGATTTCGATCATTTTAAATATTATACACATAAATTTTTATAAATCGATTATTTACAGAGTAACATTATTTAGAAAATAGTGTTTTGTTAACACAAATAACATTGTAAACAGTAAAAATATTTAACACAACTAGTTATTCAAATAATTTTTGTCGCGTACAATTTTTGTATGTGATTTACGTATATTAAGAATTTCTAATCAATACGCGTAAAAATTCGTCTTTGTAATAAACTTTAAGCTATTGTAATGTTATAAAACTTCGTCAAGTTTTGGCTGCAGCAGCACCAACGCTCCTATGTCTGCTAATAAGCAGCGAAACGTTATCATTTGAAAGTACAGGTAATAAAAACACAAGAACACATAATTTATCATTCAAATACCACATCTACCTGACAAATATGGCAGTGGAAAACAAGCATGGCGAACGTTGCATATAATTCACTTAGCAACTTACATTAATGATTCATTTATTCAGTAAGAGAAATAAATGCACAAATTTGTTGCCATATATTTGTTCTCATTGTTTTGTTCCCTAGAATACAACATTTATGTTCTAGTATTCGTAGTTCCTTATAAATTATGAATACCACAATGTATGCAATGTGTACTAACTTGTTTAATTAACAGTAGTTCATATGTGAATGGCCTTGGGTGGATTACGTGAGCTACCACGTCCTATTTTCGACCAACGCATCTAGCTTCTGTCAGCAACTACAAAACGGTATTTACACTGAATTAATAGGTATATTTTGCGGAAACTGTGTTCCTGGCGTTGCTATCGAATACTAATTAAATTGTCGTCGGTGTCTATCAGTTTCACGAGTATTAATTTTAATCTTTTCTGTAAAATTATTTTCCCTTCGTCCCTTGTCTCCAGTTTCTAAGATTTGACAGAAATTATTTGGGACCTATTCAACCGATATTAAATTGCCGTATTCTTAGTTAAGGGTGCCCGACGAAATGTTTTGGACGAATCAATCTAAAATCGACGACATAAAATACTTTTGTTCCTTTTGCCAATCTTATTTTCACTAGAAAAAAATACATCAAACTTCGAATTTTCTTCTTCTATTGGAAAACTCTAGCGTTCAGTGTAAAAAGTGTTTTCACGAATGGATTTTTGATATGGGACTTAGAATTCGACGATGATATGGAATTCGGACAAAAAATTGTCTAAAAAACATTACGGTATTTGTCACGACGAGTTAAATTGGAAAGTTTTATGATGGACAGAAAACTGAACGGACTGTCGTTTTGGTCCAGAAATTAGTGACCGTGACTTCTGTGTGTAAATTTGTGGATTCGATTCCCATCCAAGGCAGATATTTGTATCATTATATAAACATATATGTATGTATGTATATTAATATTTTACATTTTTTATTTATCAGCTGTATGATCTCTGTAATAGTTTGGTAACATCCGCTTCAATACAATGTTGCAGCATCCTAACATCTGCTTAACATGTGGTCAGATGGCTCAATGCTAGTTATCTCAAGAGTACTATTATTAAATAAATTAAAAAGGCATTTTTCCTGTTAAAATGTTCCTTGTCTAACAGTAGGTTATATTTGTTTCAGGTTTACCAAACGACCTCACAGTCTACTGGCATCAGTACCCGTACAGTTTGGGGCTAGTTTTCTGCAAACTTCGGGCTCTTATATCAGAGGCGTAAGTATCCATAATTTTTTCTCTAAATCGTGTAAAATATGCCAAGTCGCACTTGGGCAGCATGGCAGACTACAGCCTTAACGTTCTCATGCTGAAAGTAGATCCATGTGCCTTTTCCATAGTCTGCCACGATGCGGGTTGGCGCACTTCACACGCCTTAGAAGGCATTTCTTGAGAACTCTAAAGGTGTGCAGTTTTGCTCGCTGCTTTCCTTTATCTTCGCGACAAGTTATACTTTATAGTAAAACGCACATTTCTGTGAAGAGGTGCGCGCTAGGCGGATTCAAAAGTACATGAAAAGTACAAAGAGTTGTGTGTTATCTACAGAAATTTTGCAAAATAATATCAGTTTGCTGAACTGCTTTGTTCGAATCTCATGAGTTGGTCTTGTTTTCAACATTATATTCACTTGTTCTGTAACTATTATAAAACCACACATCACCTCAATCACCACAAACCATAAGTACCTACAGAGGGCAAGTTACAGCCGATTTACTAAAGAGACTTGCTAAATGCCATCATTATCATCACCATCTAGATGACCTCTGCTCGACATAGGTCAAACCTAATTGGCGCTACTCCTTCCGGTCCTGGACCTTCTGAATCCAGTAGCTTCCTACTGTCTTCTTCAGGTTGTCAGACCATGTGCATTACAATAAACCATAAATAATCGAACTATTTGTCATTTCACTATTGGAATATGGGTCTCCTCTCATATTGAGAGCTTTCAGGGCATAGTCTGCCACGCTAGCTAAGAGCGGGTTGGCAGACTTTACACACCTCAGAAATATTATTTTTTTTATAAATCGTAAGGTGTGCAGGTTTCCTCACGATATTTTCCTTCATAGTTAGCATATGATATATAAACTTAAAATGCACTTTTGTAAAGAGGTGCGCGCCATAGATTTGAATCCAGCATCCCCGGAATAAGAGGCTGAATTCTTAACCACTAGGCTATCACTGCTATTCACTAGGCGATCACTGCTATTCACTAGGCTATAAACAAACCATATAATAAGATATAAATAAAGCATATAATAAGATCTATCCACCGTACCCACCACAGGATCTAATATAGGTTTCTTTGACCGTCATAAAAATGGAAAATAGGCAAGAAAAGTGTATATACGAAAATAAATACTGTCTTTTATCGCATATGTTTAAAGCACGAAGTGTGTTTCGATAACGTTCTTATTATCGTACGAAATCGATCTCACTTTCCCCAGAGATGAATTCTACCGAATTAAGATAAAAAAAAATATTTCTCGTTGCCTTTCACGTTATTCTTAATAATATTCTTTGTTGTAGATAACTGTTCACAAAAAATATTAACATTTATGACTGCTGATCGACTGTTCCTGGATTCGAATCCTAGGTCGAGTATTATTGGATTTTTATGACTTAAATTTTCTAGTAGCAGCTCGAAGTCTGGAAGTCTCTACCCGGTGTATGCTAATAATCACACTCCGTATTCCATGGAACATATAGCATAACCGGTGAAAAATGGGATTACTAAACTTCTGTGCCTACCTTTTCGGATAAATACAGGCGTGATTTTATGTTATGTTACTTATATTGACTTAAAGCCATTTTTGTTGGACATCATTTTATATAATCCCATAAGTCCTTAGGATATTGGATCATTGTCCTATCATCTGCTATATTTATGAGGGCAGATGCCATAAACAAAGTCTTGGGTCACGTATTGCCTTATCCGTAAAATTCCTTCCTGATTTGTTAAAGGAAGCGTCCTCTATCCAAGATATTTTGTTAGTAGAATAGATGAAAATTGTTTTGCCTACGCCTCAGTTCTCCGAAATATGTCACCAAGGCCACTATTTAGCACATTCTTCAGCGTTCAGTAGACTTAATAATAATATTATCATAGTCCTATTTACCATATCTGGCGCGAACAACTGTGGTCACATGACATCAGACATTGGCACAATTTTTTTTCAATTCTAATTATTCCAGGCATATCAGTAACTTTAAAATATATTTATGCGTTTATGGAATGGAAAAATACGTTGCAGTCGATATAACATCATAACATAAAGCATCTGATTCTTCGTCTTCACTATCTTCCTCATCACTATCTTCCTCATCACTATCTTTCTCATCACTATCTTCCTTATCTCTATATGAGTAAACATCAACACACATAGAGACATTTTTCCAATAGTTTACCTCAAATTTGTTAGATAAGTTTTCACAAATGTAAGTTTGCAATCAGAAAATGGGGCACCAACGATGGTTTTTACAAATCTTGTCATCAGAAAATAGGGCACCAAATACAAGCATCGTTACGGAATAGATTAATTTCAGAAAAAGTTACAGACAAACAAAGTGAACGAAAGGCTACATGTCACACGTGAAGAAAAACGACCAATACGCAAACAGTCAAAACCGAGCATTCGAATGACGAATGAATTGGAGTAACAAACGAAATGAAACGGTAGAAGTTCTTAATACATATGTGCTAAGAAATGTTACAGATGTATGTACGTATATGTGAACTAGTTCACAGAACGTGCTCGCATTAATTTTGGTTACAATATTTCCATACCTTCAACATATTTCAATACAAAAAATTACTTACCAACGAGCTATACTTACGAATAATAAAATAACCTCCGACGAATGTTAACGGAAATAAAGAAGAAAGAGCCATTGAAACCAGCGTCATACAAAATAACAATACTCAACCCGACAGTAATTTTTAAACACGTATACAATATGTATGTGTGACAAGTAGAGTCAAGAACGATTACAATAATAGCAATACATTTTACTTAAACAAAAAATAACTAAACTAAAACTAAAGACGATCAAAGACAAGTTACATATACATAAATTTAATGTTAAAAATCAATTGCTTTCAATATACATATTTATGATATAATATAAAATAAATTTGCAATAGTTAGAACATTTTAGGACACAGAGAGTACATGAAACCTATTTACTTGGCTTAGGTTGGTAAATATTAATAATCACCGACCTTTTAAACTTTTAAAAATGTACAAAAATAATTATATTTTGGAACACAAACAAATAGCGTCACCTGATTCCAAACTGCTCCTATGTTTCAGCTGAGGTAAGCAGTCAGCTGATGAACGACAAAATATATTTGTTTAAATAATTATTTACTAGGGTAGTTTTTAATCCATACGTAGAACATATTCCGTGCTCATTACAGAAATATATTTTTTTTGATGTAAATCAACCCTAGAAATCAAAGCTGCTGAGTTGAGGATAACTCCATAGCACCAGCCAGGGTGACTAACTATTGCATCAACAGGACTACTAAGAGTAGCTTCATCATGTCAGTAGTCAGTTTTATTTTTACCTCTCACTCTTTAACTGTAATGTTATGGAGAGTTATAAACAAGCGAGAATAATTGCATTATTTGGCGCACGGTCTTTTTCTTTTCACCAGCTCTCCGCAGTCTGCAGTGATGTCATGATACTCAGCTAACTTTTAAAATTTTGGATTGTATCCATGTTTTTATATTTATCAAGAGAGCTTAAAGTAATTTCTAATAAGAAATGACATGTGATCAAGGTTTAATTAAATTTGAATTGGACAAGCTGATTAGTCCAAACATTGTTAATTTGGATTGGACCCTTTTCAAGTTATTTCTTGATGAGTCAGGACCTTGAACCTTAATCCTTTGGGACTGTGTACGTGTCTTTGCATGTTTAGTTATTTTAGCTTTTTGCACTTTGATGGAAATAACACCAAATAAAAATGTGTGAATACTTCCACGTTACCTCTTTTTGCTATCATTGTTATTGCTCTCAGAGGAAAACATCTTTCCTACAGAATGAATCCTGCTGGTTGACAGTTACCATTAGAATCGAGTTAGCAACTCTGAAGCTGTTCTCAGGACAAATTGATCTTTAGCGTAACATCACGTCTGTAATCACGAATGGGTAAGCAGATGAGTGTAATGTATACTCTCACGTTTCCTTAGTTCCGTTTACGTCTCTCCATCGAATACTTGATGAGATTGATATTGAATAGTAATCAATGATACTTAAAGCGTTTTACTAGTCTATCTAGTAGACTATAGTTTAAAATTTATTTCGTATTGCATAAGTCAATGTTGAAGTCAAACCGTTCACATTCAGTATGGAATAAACATATAGATATTCTTGAGTTCCATTTGTAAAATGTCATTTGGTTCTAACATGTTTGACACGCCCAAGAATTTGATTAAATGAATTAGTTGCCGTTTGGGCCCTTCTAAATATTAGATCCCGAATGATTATCCCAAAGCTATTGGCCTCCTCAACCTATCGAAATTCAATTACGAAACTTGAGAATTACCTACACACGTGGTATCTTTTAGATCTCTCTCAACTATTTCATTTATTGTTCCAAGGCAATGAGTAGGAAAATGTTGATCGCTGAAGAACTGGTGATAGTTATATTACTGTTCATTTGTTTTTTCAATGGTTAGTTATATTCAAATACTACCATTATTATGGTTTTCGTCATTGTATTAATAATGGTTTTCTATAATATAAAAAATAACATCACGTCTGTATTCTCCGAAGAGATCGGCAGAGAAGGGTTGTACACTCCTATGTTTCAACTGCGACGTCATATATCCCACCATGGAATAGTGGATGCGCCTATTGCCACACACGGAGTCGAGCAAAGGGTAACTACTAGTCATTTTAGTTTTTCATAACATTAATTTAATCATGGTTAACTTACAATTCAAAAACGCTCTGCGAAATGTTTATATCAAGCAATTTGTGTTTCGGTCTGAACTCTGATCTTCCGACCCTTATGTATACTAAAGATGACCACCTCACTTTTACAACCAGATTACATTAAAAGATATTTTTACATTAATAAGTGATATACTGTATGATTATTTCCTAGTTAATTTTAATATTACAACGGACAAAATAATAATTGGACACAACTGTTTAATCGTCACCCAAAAAATATTATCCCTTAGCTAACCCAAATCCCCTAATAATACAAATAGTGCAGTCTAAATGTTCACATGAGTGGATCCGTGTCAGTTTGTAACAGAGGATATTCATGTCGGGTTAAGATAAATAAATGATGACCCAGATCCCAACGGTACGATAGTCGGGGAGTTGATGGTGCGAAATAAAAGTTTCATTAGGTTTATTTACTTTAATCCCGGAGTTTCTTCAAGGCGTTATATTATTAGATGTGCACGACATGGGTTTTCTAACTGGCGTGATCACAGCAAGGTTGTTGTAATACACGATAATAAAACGGAATTTTTTAAATTGCAATGAAAATGCGTATTTTTGATTTACTGTTGGTTTTACATTTTTTGTGTTCTTAAAGTTTATGAAAAAAAAATTCTTTGGATATAAGAAGTTCAATTCTTATAATTTATGTCCGATTATAATTAGTTATTTGTGTGCACAATTATTGATGGAATGAATTTTAAGTTCCTTTTATTATTTAGTAACTAACACTTATGTGCGAAGTTTATGTACTGGGTATGATAAAGACCGCTTACAGTTTCCTATTCTGAAATACTGAATATCTGATAGCGATTAGACTTTTAAATCTGCATAAAATACATGCAGTTCAAATAACGCATGCTATCAAATCTACAATAAAAAATTCTTCGGATTAACATACAGCCTGCTGATTTTAATTTTATTAGAACCTGTTCCTTAGCCAGACGGTTGATAAATACACATGTATGTGATACTTGTGTATGTACATACACATAATCGTGCACATATGTATATACGAGAACATACAGAAGGTCGCACGCTTTGGAACAAAACTTAAAGCGCCTGCATAACTACACATACATATGTATTACACATAAAATGTCAGTTATTAAAAGCATTTCTATTTTCAGTGTCAATAATGGTGATAAAATGTTGCACGGCTATGACTTTTATAAAAATCTACTCCAGCAGAACTCTCGTCTTGTAACAAGCTATTTAAGTTATAAAATTGGAATGTCCGAAGACCGTCCTTACAGCGAAGTTGCGAGACGGTGCGGAG
>DWJK01005699.1:0-10980 GCA_018248815.1 Croniades pieria auraria
GAGGCTGGATTCTTAACCACTAGGCTATCATTGCCTTCCCTTGTCTACTGTAGTATATGTTTTTTAAGCAATTCAGTGACAGTTAAGTATCTAGTCTGGATGGAATTTTGCCTAAAATTGATCAGCCAGATCAAATATGATTCTACCCTCTGATGTTTGATTTGGTTCACTTCGTCCTAGTCTCCTCTATGCACTGCCTTCAAAATCATTCCACCCCGAGTATCAAAGGACACTCATAGCTTTTCAATATGTACTGATATGAGTGCTCGGGTCTCACATAACATTTTGCTCTTCCATGGGATCTCGATTCCGTATTCTCCAGCTCAATAGGGATACAGGAGTCAGTGCTTTATTTATTACTGTATTGCATGTGTTAATACGATTTTTTTTCTGTAAAATGTATGTATGTATTGCTATCGTATATTTATATAATAAAAGGTCTTGATCAGTATCATTTCTTACATGTACATTAGGTTCCATTTTCTTCCACTTAGCTTTGCATGTGTGTTCTATATTTTGTATGATTGTTTTCGTCTTACTTTTTATTTATATCGTATGGAAATTTTCGATGACGTCATCGCCACCAGCCAATATGTTTTTGAGTATGTTGCTAACTATACAATACACAAATGAGCCTGTGTACGTCCATTTTTTTTTATTATATGTTGTCGTGTCCATTTACATAAATCATTTCATTGACTTATATAAATTAATTTGAATAATCATAATTTTGTAACACTGTATCGCTGTGTTTTAAAGCGTTTTTATATACATATATGTACAATGCAGTCTATACGAGTCGAGTTTGAAGCTAACTATTAAATACAAATTCAGTCATCACTAAAAGTCAAATACATGTATGGAATGATTAAATATGTACCGGCTTAACTCACGTACGTTTTTCGGGATGGCCTGACTAGTTTCGGACATGTATGAGTTCCTCACTCATGAGCTCCCGCCGCTTGCAGCGAGGTCATGTATGGAATTCTATAATAAGTTATAAGACTTATAAATATTATAAAATTAAAAGACGTATGTCGCAAAAAGTATAAAGATTTGGCGGCCATCCTTAGCCTAACGTGTGAGCGAGACAGCATGTTAGCGACTGGCAGATTTAAACACATAACTATATTAATATCGCCGGTTGTATGATACAGCTTCAAGTATAATGCATGCTTGTTAGCGAGAATTATTTAACATACATGTAATGAACAGTCAAGTTGGAGTAGCTAGATGTAAAACAGTTTTACTGTTTTGTTGTTCCTATGTAATACAATAATACACGGTTGTTCCAGCTAAACATGTGCAATGTAAATCCGTTGATACTGATGTGTTGGCAATGCGAGAGCCTCAAGCGACTGGTCGTACACGGTAAGTGGTCAACGTAACACTATTTATACTCGAGAAAAGTCATCTTAAAGGAGATATTTGTATAAAAATATTAAATGTGCGTTATTTTTTTTCATTTATGCAATTAAATACCTTATTTTTAAGTTCAGAAGCTATGCATGATTTAATGAGCATAATAATAATAGCACTAATGAGCGGAAATAAAAGTAGCCTGGTTTACGCTCGATAAAGAATAATACGGTTTACAAACAGTATTGAGCGTATACGCTGCGTATCAGCGGTCATACGCGCAAGCAAGTCGTTGTAGTTGTAAGACGGTGCGCGTCCAGGGTACTGGATCTGGCAGTACGACGTGCTGGGCATGCTGCGGCTGCGGCTGGGCCTGCGCCACCTGGAGCTGTCGGCCGTGTTCTCGCCGCACAGCCGCGCCGCGCGCCTCGGCGACGGCGTCTCGCGCGTGCTGCGCGCCGACACGTGGCAGGGCTGCGACGACAACTTCATGGAGGTCGCCGGACTTTTATAACTTCGTTTCTTGTGTCATTGACCCGATTCATTTTCTTTTTTACTCACTTTTTCATATTCCATTGGGTTTTACAAAACTTTAAATATACTTGGCGATTAGAATGTAATTTTGCTAGACGATCCAATATTTTTCATTCCCATACTTATTATTATGACTATTTTTTATGAAAGGCAAACATACTGTAATTCTCTCCCTCCCTATTCTACGCCATTTTTGCTTGTATTCTGTCACACTTTTTATATTTTCAAGTTATATTAATTTATCATAAAACAAAATACGTTTCTTACATCTGCTTGGGAGGATAATTGCCGTGAAATCAAATCCCCGTATTCATTGTATGTCATTTAACTTTCAGCAAATACACGATTTCCGCGACATGATCGATTGGACCCCGGTGCCGTGGAGCAGCCTGCACCCGGGGCTGCGCGCGGGCGCCACGCGGCAGCAGCGCGGCGACTACGTGCTCATGGAGACGCGCACGCCCTTCGGTGTCACGTAAGCCTGTAGCGCGTCGTAGCCGCTCGTAGCCCTTCGTAGCGACCCGTAGCACCTGTAGCGTAGAATATAGAAATGTTTAGTACTTAAGAATCGACACACTAAGCGACTGAAGAATTTGTACGGACGGTGTTGCCATGTCTACTGTACGATATAATCGAATAGTAGATTTTGCGCATGTATTGTTCTTGGTCTACTTTTCTCTCTACTGTGGCCAAATATCATTACTATGGTTGAAAGCTTCATATTCTTTCTTTAATCGCATGCTTCGGACTGTCGAATAGTAAACTCTATAATGATATATATTTTTACTTCTATCATATGAACACTTGCATGAACTTTGAAGGGTATGACAGAGCACCATGTTGTGTAGAGTACTAGACAAGTACTAGACATACGTTCTTCGACTAGATAAAATAAATATTACTAAACGAAAGTAAAACATTTTAAATTGAATTTAATAAGCTCAATTGTTAATTTAAAACTCTCGTGGAAGATACGTTATATGAGTATATTTTTCGACCAATTTACAAGTGTACAGAAATTTTATGTATTGCGTCTTATATGAATATAAGTTAAATGTGTAGTTAGAATTCATTTTCACGTTTCTATGTCTTATATTTACAATTTTTTATCTCATCGATACAAATAAAATGACACAAGTCTGACGTTATCTGCGCATCACGCAAAAACTGCTGGATAAATTTCAATTAATTTTATTTATTTTTGCCTACCCCTTCGGGGATTACAGGCGTGATGTTACGTTTTTTTTATCTACTTTTACTTCTTAGACCCGTAGGTAAAGTTATTGAAGTTTTAAAAAACTTAAATTTTAAACGATTTTTTAAGATTGGTAAAGAATATATTTGCCATCAATATTTTTATGTTTTCTGTTCATGAAATATATTATTGTTCTACAACTATATTTCTTAACTATAATTCTATTTCGACTAAGCCTACTACTAAAGTATGACCAAGCGATGTCTCTTCTAGCGTTTACACCTATACAGGAGTATCTTTTACAAAGCTTACAAAAACGTTCAGCTTTGACTTGTGTGTTGCACATCACTGCATGTTATCCTAGCTTCTATGATTTTTTATAACACTTTTTATTATTTGAATGATGTATATGCACAGCATTAAATCCCAGATTTCTATCATTCAATTAGATTACTATGTAGATAAAATTTGTAGTTAGATTTGAGGCTGTTTACACTACTTTTATAGTAACACTGTTGGACACAAGTCTCTTCTTAGATAGTTTAAAGTCTATGACAATAATCTGCAATACCTTCGAAGTGCTGGTTGGCATATTTGAAGTGTGAATTTAACATAATCATCATAGGGATAAGTTCAAGGTTTTGATTTCAATTTGGGGTTCTGTGATTTACAAAGACATGTGAATATTATAAGATCAAGTATTACTCGCTATGAAAGTGAAGGAAAATATTGTATGAAAACCTATATACATATATATGAGAGTTATTCATAATGCTTTCTATAAGTTATGAAGATTGCCTACGCACTTTTCATTCTTAGGAGACCTGTGTCCAATAATAGAACTATAAAAGAATCTATTAAAATATTAATTAGCTTCCAAAAAAGTTTGTAATTCAGTTTGTATGGATTTAACAGTACACATACTTTACTAGCCAATGGTCTTTGCAGGTATCCATACACGTACTGGCGCACTCGTTACTATGAACAGCTCGTACCCTCATATTCGTTTACATGATTTTAAAGATCTGTACCGTCTCCCATCATCTTGTAGAAATGGTAGCCGCGAAGTTACCAACACAATTGTCACGTGGCTTTTGAAGCTTCATCATGTATGATAAGGTGTTTTATGAGGCTCTGCTAAAGATGAAAAAAAGATAAAATATATGTTGAGGGTCTAAAAAGGTGAAAGTTAAACAATGATATAAGTCTATATTTTCACGAATCTGTATTGTACTTATAATTGTTATTATTTCGAATTCCTGAACACTGCCGACATCAGTGGTAGAGTGGCACTCGATTTTTCTATGAGGTTGCGTCGGGATGTGTCATTTTCGAAGCGTGAATTTTTAATGCGGTTTCCGAATCATGCGACGAACTAAATGGGGTTATATTGAAAGCGTATGTTTAATATTTTTCGTACACTGTCGAAGAGAATGCGTATCGATGCGTACGAAGAGTACTGACATATCAGTACGTGAAGTGTTAGAGCGAATAAGAGAGTTTTACGAACGCAATGGAAGGACAAGAACATTCCCAACGCCTCAAGAATAAAATATGTATTATATCGAGGTGTTCTTTTCCTAAAGTGCTTTTCGGAGAACGTATTAAAAATTCAGCTACGGAATTTTAATTTTGAATTATTCAAATTGACACAACTTATTTTAGTAGATGTTTCGAGAATGTTTTTTTCTACGGCGACCTCCAATATCGAATAGTTTCAAAAGTCCTACACGACGATGTTACTTCTACAATCTGTTAAAACTTCAACGATTCTAGGAAAAAATACTATATACATGTACAATAATATCTTGATGATGTAGTGTAGACAAAATTTATTATCTGAAAGGATTTTACTGTTTTTGAAATTAAACTAAATGTTGCAAGTAATCTCTAATAGGCGCAATGGGGCGGAGCAAAACTAAATATAACTGTTTTCTCTCTATCTCTCTCTCCCTCCTCCTGAGCATGATTACACCCATCTGACTGTGGGGTCTGCTTTCCGTATCTTTTCTCTCCCCTCGCGCGACTGGACACGTCGTTCGCGGAAAATTTGGAGGCGGTTATATCTTTCGTTATGGTATCTGCCCATCTCGTCTTCGGTCTTCCTCCGGATTGAAACAATCTACACACTACTTGGAAAGTCTGTGTTGAGCTGGATGAGCAGATGATGTATTGAGAGAAGTGAAATATAGCTAAATATATAACAGAAGCTGTACTTAAAGATTTCCTATCAACTGACAGCAAGTTATTATAGCTTGGCCTGATTTCGACCTAGGTAATTACTGTCAGTTAAGCTGTATTTTTTTAATTGGATGAATTTTGATCTAAGGAATTTCGTAGGAAAATTTGTAAATATTAGGAAAGGCGTGAATTTAAATACGCTCCAGTAATACTATGTTGGTTGGTTTTTGAGATCAAGTGCGTCTTACCTGAATTCATATTAGACGGCTTATATTCTGCTGTACTGGTTACGTTATACACCATTCTGTTTATTAAAAGTAGCTTATCCCAGATAAATTTGTTTTTACTCGAAATATATTAGAAGACGACATAAGATTGACATCTGACAGCTCCGTACATTAAATAATGTTTTTCAAGTACTATGATTAAATAAAATGCATATCAAACTGTATTATACCATACGCTGCGCTATATGTTACGGGGTCCTTTAAAAATGACAAAGACAGTCCTTCTGAGCGGGTGTCGCTAATATCCGTAGACGACGGTGACCACTTACCATTAACAGGGCCGTTAGCTGGATTGCGAGCCTGTAGCTTAATTTAGCCTCCGCCCCAAAGAAGATACTATCTCGGAGCATGAATGTTCATTTATTTTAATACATAGTTTTACAATCGTGTGCCGTGTCATGCGATTTACTTCTGTCGCTTAATTAGTGTATAATTCTCTTTTTATCTTTATATTCGTTTCTAATTTTCTTCTTCGTTTGATGTGTCAACTCCATTAATCGGTTTACGAATTATTTTTTATTAGTTTTAAAATAAACTGAACTTACTTTGACAAATATTTTTACCAACTTTAAAGTGAGGTATTGATTTTTCATTATTTTTAACTTTTTATAATTTGAATAGAATTAAAACATAGTCTTAAGGATGTAACTTTTTGATATAATCATAAGTGTTGCAACTGCAAAAATGTTAAATAAATTTTTTAGTATTCACATTTAGTGCATAATGATAGCGTCAATATCAATAATATAATCCATATCATCCATAACTGGCATAACGTTTTGTGCTGGTAAAGAAATAAAACCATTATATTTTTGTTCATATATATTGCATTATGTAAAAAAGTCCTTTTCAAATGTGAATGACACATTCAAAACCATTGTCTGACCGAGTTCCTGAATAATAATATATTATGCAAATATCTAGTTTAAATTAAAAGTAAGATCTGTACATCGACCGTTGATAGAGATCCTGTTAAAATACTTTGCAATGGCAACATTCAGTTTCACCTGTCATATGTCACGTTATGTCAAAAGTTAAAGCTTTAAACACCGTTCTTTAAGTTACAGAAAAAAAACTATATTTAAAGTGCTTGTACTCCTCCGCTCACATATTATAAATATATATGGATGTTGTAATATGTATGTAGATAAGATTTTAAAGTCAATATTTACCAAATTAATATTTGATTAGTTAAATATAACGATTTGTGTTCACACATTTTTCTAATAACCCACCACCTACCAGTAATCAACAATATGATAAGTACCGGCCATTGGTGACTGTTATCTGGTCGTTTATTACTTGTCGTCACATTTTAAAAAAACTTGTGTAACTTGTGTTTTTTTGGCAATAAATTGTATTTATTATTATTATTATTCTGTGTAACAGGACACCATACTATTTCAAGTATGAAAAATATAATACGCAAAACTCGGTACAAAGTTTAGATACATGCGTGAACACAAATCGTTTCGTGAAATCAAATGTAACAGCTCCCTAGAGTACTACTGTGTAAAAAAGTGTATAAAAAAACCATATTGAGAAAGGCCGAATGATATGTTTACTGGCAACATCTCTCAAAAAATGACGAATTTATCGCGTAGTTAATGTTGAAACATTACTGGGACTATGTATATGACGACTTTTGACGGCGGGTATTGAAGGTACAGGTTTGTCGAAACCGCGTTTAATTACTGCGGCGTTTTTATAGTCATTTGTTATGGTGTTGCTACACTGCCTTTCTAAAATGTTTTAAAATAGTATTGAACTCTAAAACATTCAATAACGACTGAATTTTTGTTAACAACATTTGATACCGTGGCTATGACTAGTAACAAAATATAATTTTAAAGACATTTTACAATTGCAGTGAGGCAGAACTATTAAGTACGTTCTTGGCGCCATGTTCTCGCCCTGTGTTGTGGCCGGACCCTTATGCCCGAAGAGTCGTTATGTGCATATGCCCTTATGGTTAGCGCGCACCAACGCCGACGATTCGATCGTTCAGTCGCACAAATTCCTAGCATTGTCTGTCAATATTTTCAAAAGGGCAATAGCGCGAATATTTAAATACTATATAACATGCTGTTTTTCCTTTTATTAAAACGTGTATATAAATATTCAAGTCATTCCAAAGGTACGAGGGAATTAAATATATTGTTCCTGATGCATGTATAAAGGCTGGTTCACGTTAATGTTTTAAATCTGAATATTTTAATATTTCCTCTCTAACCACTGCAATATAACTCACTGTGCGATAAATTTTTAGTAGAAGCATATAAAAATACAGTGATTTATTATTGACATTGTCGAGTTTCTCATTCCAATGCTATTTTTCTGTTTGCATACATTGTCTTTTATTGATTTCTCCTATAATTACATTAAGCTTTACGTTCAAGTCCAATCTGTATACTGGAGTATTGTGCAACCAGCCTTATGTCCCTTTCAAGCGAAATAAAATACGGCATTGTATGATGAACATTTTTAGAGAACTCCGGCAAATGTCTTATTTAGTAATACAGCTCTAGCAGCCGAGAAAATGAAATACTAAAAGCGGAATCTTAACAATTCTCAAATCATATACAATTTTCTACTTATAAATAACATTTAACAATTAGTACCAATGTTTTAAATAGGATTTTGTTAACGGGGTTAGGAAAAAAAGTTTTTGTAGTTATTACAGGATGAGTCAATTTCAAACTAAGTGCGTCGAAAGAAAAATTCGTGATTTATAATTGAGGTTAACACTCCTAAAAATGTTTCCCATACGATACGTAACGTGTATGAATTTCATTTGAACTGCTCGAACTTTCGAGAAAAATCGCAGCTTTAACATCTTTCTAGTATTAAATGTTGATGTGGTACGCGTGAAGACTTAACATCTAGTCAAGATCCTAGGGATCCTGTACATACGTAGGGCTGACGTGACCCCCGCGCCCCCTGCGCCTTCTTTCTTACACTATCATTGCACAAACACCTAACTGAAGTATTAAAAATACATTATTATAATTAACTATTATCATTATTAACTATTATTATTATTATTATTATTATTTATAACAACTGGATAGCTTTAAGAGTAACATAATCTCGCGACTCTGTATCAGATACAGTGATCATTATACGAAAGTGCCACTACAGTTAAATATTAGTTTATGATCAATCGCGTGGAGAAACGAACGAATAAGATATGTGTAACGATACTAGACCGAGTGGTTTGAGATTTTGTGGATCTAATGACGTCAATGTTAAATTGAATCGAGCGCCTCCTGAAATGAAATCTCGGAGACGCCAACGAAACTGCATTGATCGTAACGGTCGAGAGTTGTACGAAGTAAATGTGAAAGCTAAAAAAGATATATTACCCATTAAATGTACATCTTTTATTAGTGTATGCATTAATTGATTAATTGATCGATCGACGCTTCGAGTTATGTACGTTCGACGAATATGTATTTGAAGGTGTTTTCTGACGTACGAGAGAATATGTATCGATTTATTCGGCATGACCTTGTTATTTTTTCGGTGTTCAGTAGTTTCGGCAAAAATTTCACGCAGCAAATGTTAAATAGTCCGTCCCCAGCGTAAATCGTGTTGCATTTCAAATATATCTATAGACTGAGATCACGCACTGAATAATCGCTTCTACATGTCAAAAATGGATTACAGTTAACGGTTTTATAACGTTTTCAAAATGTAAAAGAATCAGTGTAATATAAAACGTGGTATGAAGTGGCGCCTTCTAAGTACGTTGCAGTAAACATATGTGAAAATGTCAAACAGTATCTGACAGTGACAGATCCGATTAAAAAGTTTTTATTTAAACTGTGATCACAATACATTTGGTAACTACTAAACCGCGTCCTGTTTTAAATTTCCGAATGAATTTATACATAAAGTATAAAAATTGTAAAACAGCTGTTTTGACATCGCGTTTCGACTGCTGACTGTACATCCACCCTTAACCTCAGTTTCTCTATACGACGTAATGATTATTTGCATACTAGTGGAATGTGACTGTGTCTAAACATTTCTCAATATTTATGGGCACGCACAAACAATGTGATTTTTTTAAAACTCCAACAAATAACAAACTTAAACATGCCTTTGAATGTAATGTACAAACAAATTTATCGAAAAGATGTTATATTGATAACTTGTCGTCGATTTTGAATGTATCGATTAGTGCTATAGTGTAATCGAATAAATATTTTACTGTAGATCAAATGTAAGTAAAAAAACCTATTAAAATACAAAAAAAAATGCTTCAAATAGATTTATAGTACTAAGTACTCTTTTAATATATAGAGAAAAAAAAATGTTATTCACTCTAATTATTCGAGAGCAAAACATAATTTCCTTCGAATATTTTTTATGACATTTATAAAAACGTTCGACGTGATGAACATATTATGTAAGGCAACGAAGAGACTAACCAACAAACATTCCCTGAGACTGAGAATAAATAGAAGAGGCTAAGATCAAATGAAACGTTATGTTACTTAATTATTATAAGATCGAAACAAATATGTGTCGACAGCGCAACGTAAAGGCGACGCACGAAACGCCAGCAAATGTTGTCGTACCAGATGATCAAATAAAACATTTATTTAAACAACCATTGTTATGTATAATTTACCGTTTTATTACTTAACTATATATATTTAATTAAACTGTATTATGCTAAAGGATAAACAAATTTAACCACTAGATTACTATTGGATTTTCTAATTAAGAATTTCTAGTAGTGACTCGGAGTCTGAATCTGTGCCCGGTGTATGGCAATAGGCTCACCACCTATTTCATGAGACTTAAACGTAACTGGTGAAACGTGGGAGTGTGCTACACTCCTCAGCCTACCCCTTCGGGGATTATAAGCGTGATGTTACGATAGACAAATTTATTGTATGTCTCTCGAATATACATATATGTATATTTGCGCTGTCGACACAATTGTGATATGTGACATATTATTATTAAAATGTGATAGTAAATACAAATGACATCGTATTATAAGAATATTCACAACTGAACATCGGCTTCATTCCCGCCTCTCGTATAAATACTATCATTGTATCTCTGTCCTACGTTTTACGAAATGTTTGTGATGTTTGTGTTTCGCATGATAAAAATTGATCGGAAGCTGAAGAATTTGATCCAAGTCGATAATAGAGAGGTTGCAGTGTATATAACGAATCTCGGATCATAAAAGCAGGACTAAAAAATAATTATTTAAATATGACAATAAGCAATATCGATATCGTCCATTAAGCTTGTTCTATTATCGATTTAGATGTAATTGTGTACAACAATCATGCGTTTTTAAATATTCGCTGAAAACGCTCACTTTACAAATGCAATCTCTTAGATTATTATTTAAATGTATGCGCCTATTAAAAGATATATACGTACGTAGGTGACAAC
>DWJK01005700.1:0-10979 GCA_018248815.1 Croniades pieria auraria
ATGTGGGAGTGTTCCACACTCCTCTGCCTACCCCTTCGGGGATAACAGGCGTGATTTTACGTCTTTTTTTTAACACAAATGATAAAATATGTTGATTGCATTTAAAAATCAATACGAAAATAAAGATAATTTATGGGGTTTTTGATTATAGATCGTATGACGAAATCATCAGATTTAATATATTTAAGAAAAATACCCTTTTGTTCCAAAAAAATAATCTTGATTGAGTACAACATAGATATAATGCGTTACAATGTGCGCATATTAATACATTTACGTCCTTATAAAGATTCAGTTATAATCTGTTTGTTAATTTACATATATAACTGCGGTGAATTCATTTAAAGGCATGTAACTGAACGTTCCATCAAATTGTTTATATGCACATTAACATTATGACGTGTTGTTAGATAAACGATACGTCTTCTGTTTGGTTTTTAAGGCAAGCAACTTACAACTGCGCAATAACAACGAAAGATAACTGTTCAAATTTTTTTAAATCAATAGTTTAAATGGTATTTGGGAACCGTTAGTGTGAAAACTCCAGAACTCTGTATCCTAAATGTTGGTGACCTACGTCATAATTTCTCATAGTGTAATATATAAGAAACTATATAATAATCGTTCTAATAATAAAAAATATAAGGATTTCGTCTTTCAGTTTTAGTTTAAAACCATAACCGAACATCGGAAAACAGGTCACCGGACACTTTGGGTTACTAACGTAGTGCTTGCAGTATAATATCTATAACTAACTGAAAGCATTGTATAAGCACTTAAGTTTTCAATTAGATAATTACAAATATGTGGACAAAACTAAAGCATAGCATAAACAAGACAACCTAAGGAAATACAGGTCTGCGACTCTACAATTTTAAATTGTGACGAAAACATGTAAACAGCCATAAGATCTAAAAATACACGTTACAGGAATGAGGATACGCGACAAAAACAGTAGCAGTAAATAGTTAACTTTGAATTTATGCGAGCGTTTTAAATTTATTAGGGTTTCATTTTGGGAAATGTTTTTTATAAGAGTGGCAGAATATTGTTTAGTGGCGGTGCAGTCGGCGCGCGAGTGCGGCCGTTCGCGCCGACCAGCCCACGACGTGCCCTTCTTGTGGAAACGGCGGAGTTCTGAACACTGCGCGCACCGACAAGTGACACATTTTGGATTGGGGTAAAGCAGCCGGCGCTTTCGGGCCGCGCACACGTTCCGTTAGTTTCTCTATTTTAAAAACTACTTGCTTGACTATATCCGGGAAGGGACCAACCGCATTACCGCGCGTCGCCGACTCTACACCACTGCCACTCATTTTCGATGCAGTCGACCTGCGTACGCGTCGCTGGTCGCTTCGCGCGCACGCGCGTCTTTTCTCATGCACCTTTTAAGTTTTGATCGTCGATAAGTATTTAAAAAAAGGAAAAAAATATAGACATCGAATGAACACATTCTAAAATAAGTGCCTTTTGTTTACACGGAGGATGGATAGTACGCAGAGGTGATATTAGTGGTGCAAGTTAAGATATTTTTGTTAACATGAGCGGGAGGGAAGGCGGAAATGCAGTTCCGTCTTCAAGTAAGTACTCGTTTGGTATTTGTTTAAATTTTTAAATTTGTTTAGCTGTTTGATTTTTAACATTTCCCGATGTGTTTACGCTTAATCGCACGTGGTCGGGCGTGTGTGCAATGAACTTGCGTCAAAAGCTGTTCTGTACATTGGAATTGGAACTTGTGTTAGCCCTTATCGAGCGGATGTGTGACACGCATCGGCTGGAAGGGCAATCATAGAAATTGTTTACAACATCATTGAAATAATTTGAATTGAGGTTAATAGTCTTGTTTCATTAATGTCGCACATATGCGTGCCATGTCTACTTCGTATCCTATTCGTCAACAACAACATATATTCTAATTATAAATGCTTAGTTCGTAATTGGAGGACGTGGACTCGGAGGTTTTGTAATAGTGTTATTTTACGCAATATTTGTGTTTTGTTTTTCATATGGTTAATATTTTCGATTTATATTTATGCTAATTTTATAGCAGTTTCATGTATGTTTTGCTTTGAGTTATGGCAATAGCTACGATTATATCAAAGTTATTCATTTTAATTAAAACATCGCAGATATTATTTATCTCGCTTTATTAAATATTGTTCATTTTTATTTACGCACTTATCATGAAGTAGTGTACTTAACTGTACCATAATATTCTAGAATAAAGGACACGATGTTTATAAAATCGAATAAAATATCATAGGAAATCAAATTTCGCTTGTTCAGTTTCACAGATACAGATTTTGGAATTTACTATTACCCTGTACTCTTACGCACAACGTATGAACTCGTCTACGTTATCGCGGCTTCGACTGTACCATGCAATCGAATTTCAGTCGAAAAACTCCTAAAACATCGTAATAGTATTGTAATAGGGCTCATTATCCGCTATTTTGTCTACCAATTTGTGTGAGTTACTGAAGTTTGTGTGTGTTTAAGCCGGCTGCATTTTCTAAGGATTGTAATCTCCAGCCCCCACCACTCTTCAACTACGTGTTTTTGTCGTTGACATACCAAAGCAGTAGTGATGGAACTTGCTCGATATTTTTTTGATAACGTAACGTACGTTTGATAAGGTTTATTGTTAATAAACGCGAAGTTTTTTACCGAAAGCTATAACGAATGTCGTCGCTCCACGGTATTGAAGATAAGTCGCATTAAAACAGCATAAATTACTATTTTAAAGAATGCGACTCGTTACTATAAAAATGCTTTAAGCCCAAAAGATATTTTCGATTGAACTTGTTATTCATAGAGAGTTGCTGAAGAACTACCTATTTGGAATTTTTAGAAAGTCGATGTTAAGTAACGTTACGTCCCTATGGCAGGGTCCGAGTTCGTAACCAGTCAATTAAGTCTGAATGGTGGTACGTTCAGCCGTCTCTTTCACTCCCAGCTAAAGATCCCCAGGCGCAAGCGCCACTTGACGATGATTCATGTTTAAATTCCATACCTGCGATTGATAACAGCAAAAAGTAGTGAATGGCAGTAATGGCAAAACGTTCTCAAATATTTTACTCTCTTACTATTTACTCGAAGTCCAAAGGAAACATGACTGTGTCTAGTTTTCGGATACATATTTGTACGAATGTTTGTTTTGATAAAAACATTTTTTTATTTAGGTATAGAAATATTAATTCATTTTTAACGTCTATTTGCTTGGGATATTTGGTTCGGATCTCGTTTCCAATACGCATAGATTTTCGTTATTTAGAATTTTTTAAATTATTTTTTAAATCATCGAAAACATGTGACTCTCACATCCCTCTGCATGTTACTCACTTGTAATACATATATTGGTAAAGCTATAAAAAACATAAAACCGTAGAGGTGTTAGCTAAACCTGTAATATTCGACGTATTCCAACTATCTATGTTCAAGTACCCGTCAAAAGTAAAATCTTTCGACGCATTGATGACACGTGACAGAAAACGCAATGGCAAATAGCAAATGTTCTAAAATTTGTTTGATAAGAGTTTTAATATTAGAACTTTTTAGATTTTTTAATAAAGCTATTATTCTTACAATGATTAACGCCGCATGATATCGGATTTGAAGCTTAGAATAATTTAAAATGTCATATTGTAAGCTATCCATCATAATAACGGTACGTGGAACCTTGAACTGGAATATGAATTTCGTTGTCCCGAACGGCCGTTTTTATTACATACGCTTATCAATCCATTACTAAAAAATTTTTTTTCAATTATTAACAATACCATTCTTCTAAAATGTTATAGTTATTGTATTTCAGATAAAATTTAAATTAATAATTACGAAGGGTTTTTAATAGCTGAATGTCGAGCGATTGACCGGGAGTATGTTTTCCGAACTAATTTGTTAAAGTCCAACAACCAATTCTAAACGTTTCAAAGTGACCCTCTTTACAATAAAATTTATAAATTTTACGACTTGCATTACGATCAGATGTCTTATTAACCTTCGTGTATCAAATGTTTAACAGGCATTAAAATGAATATATATCCAGCATGTAGTTAGCAGATGTGCTTTTCAAAGTCGAAAACTAATCAATTCCGTTTTAAACGAATAAATTAAATTACTTATCAAAGGTTATTACACCAATTAACCTAATTACGATTGTGTTATCTGTCCATCGTTGTACCTCATTAAGGAGTTGTATTTCGATGTTACTGCCTATAAAACTCTGAACATAGCTCTATGCATACTGAATCGAATATAGGTCAATGCACCTTACCCCGCTATCATACCAAAAGGCAACGACTAACAAGCAGCCTGTATTTAAAATAATACTATCACGCCTTTTAACAATAGCCTTAGTTACAACGTTACAAGTAACGACGAAATAAAATATGCCAAGTATTTCCCCTTCCTGCTGTTCAATATGTCGAGCTTAAATTTAAACTTTGGTTTTAAAATAGTCAAATCATAGTCCAACAAATAAAACGAGAATGTCACGATTTCTGTTCGGGTTCGATAATGCCGGGGAATATTTCAGTGACGCTATTTATTCGGTAGCCTCTTAAAGCATACCACGGTGAATATTTTTAAAGCCAGCAGTCAAATCGATAAAGCTAAGAAGATCGAAGCATCTCACAGTTGAATATAACAACTTGCGCATTAAGCAGAGCAATACAAAATGAAACTAGTGGAATATTTTATTAACAAACATTGGAGGGCTTGGGCTAATGGAATGCAATCAAAAGTTAAGCATGCGTATGGAGCTTGAAGTTCCAAAGTGTATGTTGATGGGTAGTGTTGGAGCGGAGATGCGGGCGGCGGGCGCGGCGGGCGGCGGGGCGGGCGGGCGTCGCAACACGCGCGCCGTGTTGAGTAAACAGAACAGATACACGGCTCGGATGCGTCCGCGCTACCGGCCCCTTGCACTTGCCCTCTCACGCGCCAACGTGCCCACCGACATATTTCACACCATACGTGCAACACCAAGATCGTTTTCGCATTTTCCCTTTTAATATATTTCGTCGATTTTTTATACGTATAGCCAATATTGGGCATTTTATTAAAGGTTAGATTGAAAAAGTGCAATTTTATAATTTCAATTGTTTAGGGCTTCATGCCAGTATTTCACATGTTTATGTATATATTCGTGCTTTTCATATATTAAAACACTAAATGACTAAATTTTTAAAGTTCATATGTAAGGAATCCACCGATTCAAATACTTATAATAAGTGTTTTAAACAGGCACTGCCGTTACTCAGTTAACGTCGACAAAAATACATGATATTACCTAAATAATAGCCTTTAAACCAAATTAAAATCCCCACATGTATACTAGTACTATAGGTTTCGATAGAGCGGCAAGAATGTACATACATATGTATAAAGCGGTAGACAATTAAGTTGCTCTACATTTTATCTCTACATTCTCGGTGTTAATCAAAAAGATTTTTACAGGAGACACGTGTAAATATTCCGAGCTAAAGCTCCGGTTCCTTTTATGGGGAAAAGTCCGTGGCGGTTCGTTTTGGAACGCGTTGTCCAAACATTTCTCCTCCCAGCTCATTACGTTAACACGATAGTGGTGGCTTGAGCGTACATTTCATTCAGGTCAAATTTATATAAAACACGCTCTTCCTGTTTCATATATCAATGAACTCCAATATTACGATAAGGGAGTGTGCAATACATGTATGTGGCATATTATTATAAATTACTACTAGTTAATTCGTGTTGTTTTAATAGAGTATTTGAAGAGACGGAGAATAAATCGAAGATTCTAAATATTTAGATATTTTCATTTGATCACCGGAGTGTACCTGGAATATTTAATTAACTTGACTCTATATTTATGATGGGGCTTTATCATTTTTCACAACTTTAGCTTTTGTTAGTCACTAAGATAAAAAAAGTTTTAAAAACCTCGTTATTATGTTAAACATTTGCTCAAAGCTCTTTAAGGGGTATGGAAATGTAAGGTGACCAAATGCAGCTGGTATACAAGAAATATTTTACTATTTAAACATAC
This sequence comes from Croniades pieria auraria, assembly GCA_018248815.1. Lineage (NCBI taxonomy): Eukaryota > Metazoa > Arthropoda > Insecta > Lepidoptera > Hesperiidae > Croniades > Croniades pieria. The sequence goes on from DWJK01005700.1 coordinate 6,029, forward strand.
TAATGACCGTTTTCCTGCCTGCTTTCATCAATTAAAAATTAAGAATATTGAACAATAGAAAGCTAAGTATCGAACGTAGCATTTCAATTAATATTCCCTTTCGTGTATCGATATAGACTAATATATATGTACATAAATACGCACATTCTACATACGAGAAGTTCGATATTGAGATTGATGTATTAAAAGACCTGTGTAAATACTCAGTATGTTCTAAAAGCTAGGAAACAATTTACGTACATTTCCGTGTGTTCACTTTTAGTAACATGAATTCAGATTCATATTTTAAGCAATGCTTTTTGTTGAGTAAGTAAAAATAAGAAATTAAAGTATCACAATAATCTACGTATGTAAGAAAATATAGACCATTAAAACATTTCTAAGGTTAACAGTCCTTATTTCATAGTTTTAGTAATAATTCATTTGCATTTATGAATTACAAGGAAAATATTTAGTCCACTCGACTCTCTACTTATCCCGTAAGAGATCTGGCTTGACGAGGTACTAATAATTTTTTTTTCTATTCAAGTCAAAAATGACAGTCTTATAAATATAGTAATTTTTGACTGTGGCAGATATTTTGAATTTAATGAATATTCGGGGACTGTGAATGTAAATGAGATCGCTTAAGTACGTGACGTAACGATTGACTACTTTGGATAGGCACCATTGTAAAGTCTATGTACTTTAAAAATAGCGTTGGACGCTACGACGACACATGTGCATATAGTCTCGACATATTTATATACGTACTTTTTTTACATAACTTTTTGTTTTTATCACATGAACATATCGTACTTTCTCATTTTGATTTCCTGAAGAATTAGAATTGTATTACCTTTTTTTACTTAATAAAGGGAAAAAAGTAAGTTAGGAAAATTCAGCCAGAAGTCAAACGACTCATTGTTGTAAGCTCCACGCTATGGAATTCATCAGAAGAAAAGATAAGAAAAATTGGTTCATGCCATAAACACGTTATATTCCTATACTGTATTTGTCTAAAATTGTTGTCTATGATTGTGTGGTAAATCGTACTTTTGTAGCGTCATAAAGTACTGATATACTATTACTTAGAATTTTTACAAGGCAGTCACAAATACTAATTAAAATACAGACATATGTTTGTATGAAACATAACGAAATGCGCATTCTGGCACAAAAATATCAAACACAATAGTCCATTGGGTTTCTACGCACAAACACCTACATACATATGTACATGTCGTATATGTAGATATTAGAACATAATACAAAAGAACTTAATGTATTATGTGGTTAAATTGGTACAGGAAACGCTATGACTCATGAATAAACTATGAAGTAAAGAAAGCTTCGCGCGACCACGGTTTATAATGAACACTGTAGGTTTGGTTTACAGCCGTCGGAAGAGCTCTAAAGAATTTTTATGTGAAAGGTACGTATTTTCAAAAACGCATTCAATTATATAAAACAGCTCTGAAACATCAAATGAATATTTACGTTTTCTCATTAATGCGGTATAGGGAATGATAAATATTGTGTATCGGGGATAGCGATTTTGTAACACTCGTGTGTTATAGACCGAGCGCTGGCGACTGTTAGGCTCACAACATTTATTCAGCCTTTTATACATTCTTACTGTAAGTAATATTTATAAACACTTTTAACGTGAACTTTACATAACAAGAGCAGTAAGATTTTTGACTGAACGCTACAATACAACTTTGAAGATAAAATAGCACCTCAATCTAATCATTAATACGGCATAAACATGTTCGGAAATCAGATTAAAAAGTTATAAAACAACTGTTTGAAATAATATGCTATAATCTGAACGTGAAATCGAATATTGTCGTTCCATAAAAATTGCCAACTGCTGAAAAGAACATCACATTATTATATGGTTATATTAGTGACAAGACTATTGGTCTGTAGCTCTTCCACTAAAGTAGTCGCAGCAAGCGCGGCGGCAAGGTGCAGTGTTACGTCAATGAATGAAGAGGTACTAGAAACGCAACCTAAATACCGCACATTCTTCGAGTCCCCGCCGTCGCCACGTGTGCCCGCCGCTTTTACCTACCGCCGTTACCGCCCGAAATAATATTCTTCTGTTACATACCAACACATAACATTTGAATTGAATTAGCGAAACTTCAATTACATTTTCTTAATTTCAATGATTTATTTATATTTATTCGACTTATTATGCACAATATTCCTTTTCGATGTAAGTGTTATTGCAAGTCTTGTTTAATGTAACGGTTATTTTTCGAATATTACTAATACACTTTTCCGGAAATTGTTGTCGGCTCAGTCACCAAGACGAAATCGTATTTGGAATTGCTAAAATTAACTAAACGAGATTGTTAGTTATTTTTACACAGCGGATAACCGGATGTGAGTCAAGTTTGACTAAACATTAATTTGCCTTGTATTTGACTGAGAAATGTTATTGGCGGAACAATGAGAAGAAACATTGAAGAAAACAATTTTAATTGTTATTTATTAATTAAAGGGTCCTGTTAATGTAATAATCTCTACGAAATGAGGTCTTTAACCGTAACGACTATACGATATCTTAACATAAAAAGAAGAGTTCGTTCTTACATTCGGTTCCCACGTTATTTTTTGTGAAGGAGCCGATAAGGGGAATAGTATACCCTTTCTTAGTCCTGTAAACGATCGTGGGCCTTTATTTATTGCTAATAGATTTCCGAACGGTAAAAAGCTTGAGTACGTATGCATTCGAAAGGAGGGGACGATCTACTTAATGCAATCTCACAACTAGTTGATTACATTACGTTTTAAAATTCAATTAGAGAAAGCTTCAATCAATTGTTGTTCATTCGTTTATGTGTCTTCAAATTAATACCAATAGAAACCAAAAAAACCCTATACGCCTCGTATTCCGATTGTATCACTACATTTCTTATGACGCGGCCAACTGCATATTTTAAACTGGCTTTTTGAAGGCACCGATAATTGCTTTTGTATTCCACTCAAGTTGGTTTCAGTTATACCCGTTGTTCATAGGACTATCTAATGATATTACTGCATGTATCTACAGACTAATTGTGGCGTAAGTTAGTGAATTACAGAATTACTAGATCTTGAATCCTTTAAAACAAAACTGGACACTAAATTTACGTTGTAAAACGAAAGGTACATTGAAACACAACTTTAAATATATTTCTTGTAATGGCGTAGTATTTTCTTATTTACATTTACAGCAATTTAATGTTATTTGTACATTTATTTAATATGTATTTTCTTAATGTACAATTAAAATCAATTTGCGTATATATCATTTTAATTGTCTTTTCTTAATCACGCCGCAACCGAAGTAATTTAAAAAGTTTTCAATATTTCTAGAACTAACAGGTTTCAAATAGTAAACAAAGGCGAAATGTATTTAATGAGTGTAATACATTTAAACGAGCAATTCTAGTATATGTTACCGGAAATGTATGAAACCTAGGAATTATATACAATTGATAGGAAATGTATGCAAAATCGAGCTAACTTAGGAAATGTATAAAATGACATCTCAAAAATTATTTGATACATACATTTTCTAGAAAATTTGTAAATTTTCTAGGTATTGTGTAGAATTCTAAATACGTATAAATGTAATATTGTAGAATTAATAATTAAAACTGCCTCGTTGATCGAGTAGTTGTAAGAGCGCCTGCCGATTGAGAGGTCCTGGTTCCAAATCCCGGATTGGGTCCTATCGGATTTTCTAACTTGAATTTAATAACTTAGATTTTCTAACTTGGATCTTTTAACTTAGATTTTCTAACTTGGATCTTTTAACTTAGATTTTCTAGTAAAATATCTAGCACTGACTCGGAGTCTGGATCTGTGCCCGGTGTATGGTAATAGGCTCGCCACCTACTAAATGGGACGTAAACGCAACTGGTGGAAAGTAGAAGCGTACTATATTCCTCTGCCTACCCCTTCGGGGATTACAGACGTGATGTTACGTTAATACATAAATATAAAATATAGTAACTAAACTGAAAAACTTATTACTTACTTTTATTTAGATTACATTTTATTACTTACTTTTATTTAGACTCTCATTTGCGTAATTAAATCACATTGTAAAACGTCAAATCTTCATACGAATTATTATTAATTAAAGTTGCGAACACGAACTTGTTTACTTTAGTGGCCAAGTTTGCATCAAATAAAATTAAAAATAAATGGTATTTTTCTATAAAATCTCACATTGTCAATAATTAGAACCATCAGTTTAATCGAATTTCCTTGCAATTACTTATTTTTACGGCTTAAGCTGGAGTGGAACTTGGAACTACACAATTAATTTTGAAGCATAAACATCTTGATAAAAAGTGATAGTCTACTAGTTAAGAATTCAGCCTCTCACTCCGGGGATCGTGGGTTCAAATCCATGGCGCACCTCTTTACTAAAGTATGTTTTAAGTTTAAATGTCACTTGCTAATAGTGAAGGAAAACATCGTGAGGAAACCTGCACACCTTAGGATTTATAAAAAAAAATCTAAAGTGCGTGAAGTGAAGTTGGCAGACAACCCGTACTTGACAAACGTGGCATATTATGGTTTTAATCCTCTCAATATGAAAGCAGATCCATATTCCATCAGTGAAATGATAAAAGGATAGTAAACCTTAAATTATATAATTATAAGAAAAAACATCTTGATGAACTACAGCCCTTCTTGCTAATGACGCAATAGCAGCACCCCCGCGCACTCTTTCCTCCGCTATTACTTACCAATATCCCGAATCTAGCACATTTCCAACTACTGCTTGAGAAATGTATAGTATTCCTCGGAAATGTGGTTAATATAATTTATTTCACACATTTCCTGAAGACTTTAGGCATTGTATTTATGTACTAGTGATTCTATACAATGACGGATTTCATACATTACCGATAACCCTATATATACATACATATATACATACATACATATATACATACAT
>DWJK01005701.1:0-10979 GCA_018248815.1 Croniades pieria auraria
CGAAGTACAATGACTAAGACATGATCTTCATTGAGTGTATGTATATACCTTATAATGAATAAAAGAATTTGAATTTGAGTTTTTAATAAATTGAGTATATAGGATATTAAATGTATAGTAACATTGGGTACAAATAATAAAAAGGGTACAGGTAATTTGGTAATAGATAATAAAAAGTGTATAAATAAACTCCGCGGTACTTTTCCAGCTGTAACGATTCTTGCTATTGTTGAAGCTGTCTCAAAAATTTTAGGCCAAAATTCAACCACTGTTATCTAACGATAAAAGCCGGAAATACGTTACGCTCAGAAAAAGGTTTTGCGTGTCGCGGTTTCCTTCCCAAGAACCGATCGTGTTTTGTTTTTAACTTAATGGAGCGTGTGCAAATTGTCAGGACGGCCATACTTCGGAAGGATCACAAACAGTTATCATTCTTATATATTATGTCCACATGTGTTGACTGTTAACAGAAACTGTTTTATGAATGCCAAGTACAGATTTGCGTGATTCTTAACTATCGAGAACTTTCTATCCACTCAAAGGACTTCGATAAATCTTTAAAGGCCGTTTAAGTAGAAATACTAAATTATTCACTAAAACTGTTTAGCGCGATCAAAATTTAAATTTTAGATTTATTCGGTGAGCCATTGTAATAACTAGATCTCACAGTTTCAGAATTTCATTACTACTAGCCGTCACGGACTGTCAATAACGCAATAACACGGGAGTGATCCGGGAATTATTTGGTTTCGGGGCTCCGCTAATCGCACCAGTGACACGGTTGTGTCATTGACTGAATTGAACAAAAACAGACGACGAGATTTTCGTAAACACCAAACTAGGTCAGGAAAAATACTTGTCCTCTTTAATACCAGGGCAGTTTACTAACACAGCCCTTTAACACTGCAAATAACCAAATGTTTAGTCAACTCAGTTCCGTTCCGTAGTTGTAGCTTAGTAGATACCAACAATGATATTTGGTGATTAACGCCTTGTACCAACTATTTGATGAAGTGGGAGTTAAATCAAGATATGTAAATTGACATCGTTTATCTAGCCGGGCAAACGAAATTTATATTAAATATCAACAAATTTGGAGAGTCGAGGAATCCTGAAAATCGTACGTGAGTTAAGCCGTTACATTTTAATCAAATTTGAAGAGGCCCATGTCCAGCTGTGGACGGGTACGCAGAGAACTCTAGTACACTCTCACATTTTACCCGCTAAGTTAGACTTCCTATCATGGAGTAGGTGGCGAGCCTGCTGGTATGCACTGGACAAAAATTCAAACTAGAAGTTACTACTAGAAATTTCTTAACTTAGTTATTAGAAAAAATAATATTGTTATGAATATAAAATCGTTAATATATGCTTATTCAAACGTAATAAAATACCGGATATGACGGGAAACATACCAAAACAATTGAACATTTAAAAAACGTAACTTCCTTTTTAAGCCACATTATAGATTTATTTATTGAAAACGGTTTATTGCCTAAAATTTTTACATTTTTTCAAAAGTTTTTAAGAAAGTAATTTATTTATAACAACTTTTATTTATTTATACTGTATATATGTATGTGTAATGTATTTGGCGTAAAACAACTAAGGTTCAGGAAAAATAAAAAAGTTTTACGGGAGTTTTCGCTGAGAAAAATGACCTTTTCAACCAAAAAATGAATGACACACCAAGGAATTTGGTTAGATCACTGAACACAACAGAATAATTTTGAATAATATGAATTTTGAATAATACGTACGTCTACTGATATAGTTAATGGTTTACCACATGGTAGCATTCTGAGACCACTGCTTTTTCTAATCTGCAGAAATAATTTTCTAAAGGTAATGAATTTTCCAAAGATATTACCTGGAAATTCACTTGCAATTATTTTTAATTAGCAAATCAATGAAAGTTATAAAAACTTAATTCTGTGTCATAAATAAATCATATATCCTCTAAAATTAAAGAAAATTCAATAGGTACTCCCTTACATAAGAAATATAAAAATAAATAAATTATATGTAAAGTACAAAATTATTAAATAAAATTTAAAATCTTATTATTTAAATTTTTATTTAAAATTTAAAATATATCGCAATGTATATTTTAAAGTACTGAACGAAACGGGGTACATTAATTGAATAAGTGTGCAAAAATCTAAATCAATTTTCAATTTCCGTTTTCAAAAATCGTAAATAAGATAACGGTCGTAAGTGTCTACTACGCTTATGTTAGTGGAAAGCTTAGATACGGAATTATATTCTGGGTCGTAACACAGGTCGAAAAAGCTTTTAAAGTATAAAAAGATTTTATAAAATGCCTTTGATAAAGTGACACCAGCGAACCTCATACCCTATGTACATGTATTTATTTGCGTGGAATTTATATTATATAATTCCTGCTATATTTTCATGTTCTTTAAAAAAAAAGTTATTTAAAAAAAGAAATATCAATAGATTCTGTTTAAAAAGTTTATTATTCTGTAGCACAATACCCGAAAGAAAAATCGTGAAATCATAACATTCACTTTGTCATAAAACTTATTACTTAAAACAATGCCGAGAGTTTTCGTTTCTTGGGTTTTTTTCTATCGCTCTCGGTTTCGCCGCTACCAGGTCGATATACAACCTGTAAGTGTTATGATAACTTTAATGTTTTATGAACTACTTTTTATAATTACGAATATCATTAAAATAATTTTTTATATGTTATATGCGATTTTAATGTGTAAACATGTGTCTAGCTGTTGTATTTTTTAAGTGTTGTTGGAATTTTATGTATAGGTACGTATTATAAAGTCCTGACTGCTTTGTAAATTCAATATATTTTAAGCGAATCTTATTAATTTTTTTTCCTCTGCCTACCCATTCGGGGATTAAAGACGTGATATTACGGTGTTTTTGTTAGACGTATTTGTACATAAAATATTGTTTGATAAATGTCGATATAAAGATCAAATTCAGGATTTAAAATTTTTCTCGCTACTCATGACCGCAAATTACTGAATGGCGTGTCTTTCTCATATAATTCAAGGACTTTTTCCAAAATGAAAAATTCTGAATTTGATACATCAATTCTCAGATAACATTTACAGCCAATAAAGTTGTCTATTTTGTGTTTTATCATTTTGCTATAATAAACAATAAGTTGAATTAAAATCACACATACGATATTTTTGGTCGAGTGGTTATAAGCCCGACTGCTACTCAAGCGCTCCTGAATTCAAACCCCCGGGTCGGGTATTAACGAGTGTTTCGAACTTGAAATTCCTAGTGGTAGCGCGAAATATGGTTTTGTGCCCAGCATATGACAAAAAGCTCACCACCTATTCTATGGTGGAATGTACAATGTATCTGTTGGAACGTAGAAGTGCAGTAGTCTCTTCTACGTACTTCGTAAGGGATCACAGTGGTAATATTACATTTATTAAATTGTTTTTCTCACAAACCACATGAGTAAATGAGTTGAATCTGAGATTCAGCTGCTGTTCACAAGAGGAACTGTATAGATATATATAGTCTTCTCCCGTCGAAACCCCAACAATCTACCTACTCGCTCATATTGCCACAAGTTGTATTAACTGCATTCCACATGCCTATCTGTCGAGCATACACCGAGAACACTCGATCACATTGTGTATACAAATTTGCTAGGGAAACCGCCCCAAAGGCTTAGCCAATGTTACCTCGTGTTAACAAACCGGAACCAATTGGTTTGAGCCCAAATACGTCCGCCACAAAGGTCGCGTACATATCTAGTTTTGTCTCTAACCGCGCTGGTCGTTTGAAAGCGATGGTTACTATCATTGGAGCTACAAATATTTACCGAATAGTGAATATTTTGATTATCTCTTCCACTTTGGCTAAATTTAATAGTTCTTACCGTTAGAGAAGCATAGTGGGAAGAGGAGAAGTGCGAGATCAGTCTTGGCTGACGCATTAAACCATTTACTCAGTCTGTTAAGCTTAAAACTGTTGTAAGATTAGATTCTTCATTATGCGTTGTTTTATTGCAATTTAAAGAATAACTATTTATTTAAAATATATGAAGGACAAAAAGTGAAGTTTAAAGTATGCGACTGTCTCTTGCATCTGTTATGTTTTTGTTGAAGAATTTCCTTCAAATCTTTGACGTTGAACAGTGTAAATATTCTAGCCAAAAAATTTACTTATTGCCTTTTGCTCCGACAACACGAACAACAATTTTCCATAGGCCATTACCATCTCTATCTAACTCATTTAAGTGTCATTTCCAGGTGTCCGTCCCTTAGGATCGTTGCTGGTTAAATTTGGAATTAGCCGCCTCCATATTAATTAACTACTTTTAAAGTTTGCACGTATACAGAGCATTGCTTTTAAAAGCTCGGCATGAAGGGTACCCGCACATGTTATTACTCGGTTGACTGTGTCTACGTTACAGCTAAAAAATTCAACCCCCGAGGAGTCGACGTGGGATGAAAAAGGTTTGGATGGAACAATCGTCTCACGTACATTCGAGATTTGAAATTAAAAGGACATGTTCTTTTATTCACAAAAATCTCAGAAGTCCTCGAAATAAATTCCTGTGTTAAGATATGCTACTTGACCTATTGTGAATAACACTCAAGAATGTACGGTAACCTATAACTGCCTAAGGATTTCATTTTTTCATTTTCGATATCAGCCTGTCTACATTTACTGCTGGACATGAACCTCATCTGAGGGGTTTTCGCCCCTAAGCACCACGCGAGACAGGCAGTACACGGCTTCCCACGCAACCCATTCTGCTGTGTAGGCCGGCTGGCAGGCGGCCAGGGCATGTAGCCGTGCCTAGGTACACCGGGGCATACCGCGATCAGCTACCACCGGGCTTAGTCGCCTTTTACTGCACCCCGTGTAAAATTTAAAAAAAAATGTAAAATGTCGATGACATTGAAAATTTAAAAAATAGAAATTTACCAAAAATATGAATTCCCGTATTTTTAACGAGTAATGGCTGCCACCGAATTCGCCGCAGGTTCCTAATTTAATGGAAACGGTACATCAAAGAGTATTCTGCCGGTACTTTTATCAAATTAAGTAAAACGCTTTAGTGTTTTTGCCGATTTCGTTTGTAGATAACGTCCCCCACTTATTTGTTAACGTTTTTTCCAACACACTTATTGCCTAAATATGACACAAGTTACCAGGCAATTTGAGAATTCAATTTGTAGCTTAGTATACGTTATGATGTCATTAGAGTAGCTCTTTTATACATATGTATGTATGTATATATGTACATAACTTAGTGCCTACCACAACTCTTCATCGTCACTTGGGTTAACTGGTAGAAAATGCCAACTAGCATTAAGTCCGCCCTTTGTTAACAACAATAAAGAATAAGTAAATAAATAAATACATATATAAGTATATCTTCATGCCAAGTCCCTTGCGGGGTAGGCGTACTGCACGGAGTGCCAAATATCCCTATCCTTGCATATCTGCCGTGCTTCTTCCACATTCATCAATCTCATCTATCTCAGTTTTACATTTAAAATATTCAATTGGCTTGAGTTCTGGCAACGTAAAACATTCTAACAGCACGATATCTAAAAAAAGCGTCGTACTGGTGTATTCTGATCATTTAGTATAGGATTCATAATAAAAAATATATTAATAATAAAAATATTAGTAAATCAAATAGTCACTATTATGTATAAATATAGGTATTATAATTAAAAAGAAAGCCGACATATTATTCCTGCTTTTAACACATTATGTTATGAGATATTGTAGAGCATGTTCTAGAAGTCTAAAAGCTTTTTAGAATTGTGCAAGGATTCATTTTTTTTTCTGTTCTATAGCCAGTCCGTAGATTTAAAATCTTGTTTAAAGTTTCGCAGCGGAGAGCATTGGCATGGTAATGTTCAGAAGTCTGTTTCCCATTCCGGCGGTCTGGGGTTCCAATCGCGGGCACCTAATTATAAACTTTCGAAGTTGGAAAACAAGGCATGAGTAAACCCGCGCGGGTGAAAGTTCGAGGTACATGTGTTCCCTAAGACCTATTAAACTATCTAGCCCGCTTATGTACTTGAGACTTTCTTCTGGTTCTCTGAGAAGATCCGTTTTCAACGGTAGAAAGAAACAGGAGTTAAATACAATGAATGTCCTGAATCCCATGTTACGTCTCGATCAGCGATTAAATGCTTAATGACAATATTGACTTGTTAATAAATGGGGAAAACAGACAGCGATTCTAATTAACTTTTTACACAATAAGTGTGGATCTATTGAAATTAATATATATTGGGGACATAATCCTCTCAAATCCTTAATATTTGCAATACATATGTTATTAGGATAGCTTTATTCGTTGGATTACAACAACATATTTGTCTAAATATATATTTGATCATATTACATATATACTAACATATCTTCAAGCGAGGTCTGTTTTTTTGGTTACGGGGGGGAAACCTTCATAAGGTACCCGGTACCTTGGGAGAGATACCGGGTTATGTGGGACTTTTACCGCACTAAAAGCGCCTCGGTGGCCTTCCTCGGCGCTAATAGGAGGACTCCGGGATCTCCTACGGAACGCACCGGTGCCCTCCTAGCACGACGCCCCCTGCGGGCCCGACACTAGGGATAGGCCTGATGCCTTCCCCATGCCTTCCGAGTCGTATGACAATATGCGGCCACACATATCGTCGTCCTTCCCGGGGTTGCTACCTGAGAAGTGGTTCGAACTCCCACTCTGGCCGCTTGCAACCCTGGAAGCCTCCTTTTAGTCGCCTCTTACGACAGGCATGAGATACCGTAGCTCGTATTCTGGTCCCGAGCTATAGGGACAGGTCCTATCACAACTATATCTTCATCTCACTATGGAATAGGGGGTGAGCCTATTGCCATACATCGGCCACGAATCTATACTCCGTGTTTTTACTGGGAATTTCAAGTTAAAGAAACCGAGTAAAATTTTAAAATTGTCTACCCAAATACCAATTTAATTAATTATTTGAAATATAACTGTTATTCTAAAAAATTTTTAGATATGCTATCAAATTTTACCAACAACCACTAATATTGTGAACGTGGCCTATTTCGTGAACAAATGAAATCTATAAGTCAATGCGAAATAAGGATTGTTCCACGATCCTGATTAATTAATGCCGAGTTCTGTGGCAAAAGATGAATGCTGGAACTTTGATTTATACGTTTGAGGTCTTTGTTATCTTCGAATTGGCTGTCCCTTAGTTGGGAAACCCAATATATATACAAATATGTGTATATATATGTACCAATCAGTTATTGAAGCTGTAGTAACGACTACAGATCATTAACAAAGATAAAATTTTGTTATTCAAGAAACATCTCTGTACTGAGACAGAGCAGCGGTGCCCCAATTTATGGTCCGAGGTTTAAACTTGTTCTAACATAAACAAATCGATCGAAACATCATGTCTTAAAAATTTAGTACCTGAAGCCTATTTATATTATTCCTTGGGGTATGTGAAGTCTGCTAATCCGCACTCGGCGATCGTGGTGGATTATGAGCTTAACCCTTTTCATTTTGAGAAGCGATCCGTATCTGACAGTGGAGCGATAAGCGGGCTGATGGGAGTAAGGATTGAAGGGTTTGCAGACACGTTGCCTAATCTGTCTCTGAGTTGAGAACTCAGGGGTTTCTTTACAATATTGTACTATAGAATCGAACGGATTTTTACACACTTTAAATTTAAAACTTTTACCCTTTGAATAATAAGAAGCGATGTAAATATGCTACGCATCACGCGTAAGTAAAAGGTTAAAAAAATAAAAAAAAGTTTTTTAATAAAAAAAACTTTTCCATTTTATACAAGGCAATGGTACCTATACTAGATAAAAAATGCTTTGTTTGTGAAGAAGGAAAGAAAACTCGAAAAATCTGTTTAAAAAAATATATAAAATTCACGATTCTCTGTTGAAGTATTAACGAATATTTAGACAGTTGATAGATAGAGTGGCCCAAAAATTGGTGAGAACGTTAGAGGGCTGGTCGTGTATGCCAAAATAAAATACTATAAGTATTCTGCACATTGTAAATATGACCATACTCATGTTATTGGGCGTTATGTTATATAAAATTTACTTAAATATTGCGGTTAATGTACGCTTTCCGTGACTTTATAAAAGTCACTAAGCGTTAATACGACTTACGTTAACTCATTATTTGTGGTAAAATTGTCATACGTCCTTCAAATAAAATGTAGGTTGTGTCTCAGATTGCAAAAATAAACATGATAACTGGATGTTAACTTAACAATATTTGGTGGTGATAGCTCAGTGGTTAAGAATTCAGCCTCTCATTCTGAGGGTGCTGGGTTCAAATCCATAGAGCGCACCTCTTTACAAAAACTGCGTTTTAAGTTTAAATATCACTTGCTAACGGTGAAGGAAAACACCGTGACGATACCTGCACACCTTAGAATTTATAAAAAAAAATTCAAGGTGTGTGAAGTTTGCCAACCCGTTCTTGGCCAGCGTGGCAGACTATGGCCTTAACCCTGACATGACATGAATGACAAATGGATCGATTATTATTTTTATTGAATATTTAGCGTCTAAATATAACGGTATTTTTTTTTAAATTTAAATGCATTCGAATGAAACAGACTATTTGATTCATATTAATACATTGTACATTTATTAGAAACGGCTCATTAACAATTCCAAATAACGCAATCGCAATACCATAAATATTCATTACTAATTCGTGATAATTAAACTGTAACGATGAAATACATATTATGCATTATGCGCTATTTTGCTTAATAAACTTTATCCCTGCTCATGTTTCGATGTAAAATGGAATATATAGGTTAATAGATGTTAAGCGGTCTACACATGTACTGTAAATTCTATAACATGTGAAATGCCCCTTAGCATATCTTTCGTGGTAGCAAGGATAGTTGACTTTAACACGCAATGATTAAAACAACAAATACAGTCTCAACGCTAAGCGGTAACTTTGTACATATGGATACATATTTTTCTCACTTAATCAGAGGCTTAGAAGTTGACTCTTTTCGATTTTATCAGACCTCTCTGGAGGGAAGGGATTGTATGTTATCCACAAAAACGGTTTGGGCAGCCGCTTACCCATAACATTGTACAATAATATATTAACAATCCCGTCTCCCAGCAACGGCCCTGTCGACCAGTATACTGAAATGTGCTCTTTACATGAGCCAAATAATAATGTGCCACATCGGATCGCCTAACACCCCCACGCTGATTCGTGGGTTAACCCTATCCTTACCGTAGGTGACTCAGCTACAGTTACTAAGCCCCGAACAAGGCTGAAAACTAAAATAAGAAGCATAAATATCATACATTCTGTACCTTATTACGAGTATGTCACATTTCTTATTGTCTTTTCCTTGTAAAGTATTATGTTACGCTGAGTTACCTGTCTGTGAGGGTGAGGAAGGAACGTTAAGCAAATGGTCTTAGTTACCACAAATTACCATCCATTAAGCCTTATCAGAGGCATACAGTGGTTGGTTTTGGAAAACGGCTAATGGCGTAACATTAATGTAATACGACATAAGTGACATTTCATTTTGAGAATTTTACACAATTTTGTACAATAGTATTTCTATATATTTAAATAAACGCCATCTATTATATTTCCTTGGATAAAAGTTACTTTCACTGTGTATCAATACAATAACATCTACTCAAAAGATAGCTTTCCGCGGCATCAAGAAAAGAATCAGCTTGAGTTGATTGATATAGAATACTCTCAACCTTAAATCCCCTTTTTTGATATTTTCCGGTTTATGCTTTGTATTAAATTATAATCATTCATTGTCATATGCAAAATGAAATATTAAAAATTACTTCGATGACGACAATTCATTCCTTTTTTGAACAAGCATTCTTTTTTCAAACAAATTCTATATAACGACTATACAATAGCGCCTCCAGGTGTTCGTAAAACAAAAAAAAGTGTGTTCGAAGTTTAAAATTATGGAAAACTCTTTACCGGTTTCGTTAATCAACTTCCTTTGTACATTACGAGTTATTTGACGCAACGGTTACCCAGCCGGTCAGCCGCACAAAAGGTCGCGGATTAAATTACTGGTCCGACGACATTTTAATGAATTTCATTATTTTGTTTTGAGTTTTTATGTTTAGGTACTTGATTTTATATATATCCATAACTGTGAGAATTTCATGCTGGATTTTTTTGCATATTTTGTCTTAACTTCCAGTCCTTCTAGCAGTAATCTAAATATTACTATTGTTACTGGTATATTTGCTACAGTTGAAAAGTCAACAAAATTGAACAATAAAGCACCATGTTTTAATTTCGAACGATATAGAAGTTGTTATGTTAGAGAATATCTTTATAAATCTCTAATCTGTGGTACTGTTTAACCAAACGGTTTAAAAAAAACCGCCTAACCACTTCCTTAATTTACGAGGAGGCGGTAATTATTTTGAAAATGCGAGTTAGCTGTATTCTTCATTATTTTATTTATATATATAAGTAATTAAGCACTTACATTACTCATAAAGAACGTACCTGGGACATAAAAACGTAATTGGTGAAACGTGAGAGTGTACCACAGTCCTCTGCCTACCCCTTCGGGGATTACAGGCGTGATGTTACTTTCTTTATGATTGTTCGTTATAAGTTAGAGATGTATTATTCAATCTACATTGTAGGAATAAGTAAAGAAAAATAAGTCAATGAGCAATAACATTAGGGCATAGATAAGTATTTCTTTAACTTTGGACATGAAATCGGATATGGACGTTGAATTCCAGATTTCTTTTCGAATAATGATTGTACATTATTCTTATAATTGATTATAATAGACAATTATTAATTGAACCCAAATATTATATTACTATCTATAATAATAATAATAATAATAATCGACCCATTTATCATTCCACTGTTGGAATATGGGTCTCCTCTCATAGTGAGAGGGTTAAGGCTGTAGTCCGCCACGCTGGCCAAGTGC
>DWJK01005702.1:0-10978 GCA_018248815.1 Croniades pieria auraria
AAAATTAGTCAAATCGGTCCAGCCGTTCTCGAGTTTTAGCGAGACTAACGAACAGCAATTCATTTTTATATATATATGTAAGAAGAAGATAAGATAATTACCGTATAAAACAGAGATTATAAATTATTAATGAAATGATATATCAGCAAGGTTCTTATTTTACATTTTTTATTGATTTTCCTTCCTGTGGTCTCTTCAAAATGCTTAGCATTCTGATAGGGGATCGTTCGAACAACATTTTTTCTTTTGATTTGACGATAACAGAAATTGTTATATACTTGACTTTAATTAGCGTCATTAGAAGAGTGATGCTACTTTATCACATTATATACATGGTTTATAAGGAAACTATTTCAATAAAATTGTTCTAACATAAATATTGTTATAATTTGACATTATTTCATCAAAATTCCATTGAAGTTTAGATGTCATAATGTATCCAATCGACAGAATATCTTCCTCATATTTGTTTTAAAAGGGAAAAAAACGCAACATCACGCCTGTAATCCCCGAAGAAGTAGACAGAGAAGGGTAGTGCACTGCCACGTGTTATTATTGAGCAAATTTAATCAAAACATGGAGTCGTTTAAACACTGTTTAATATACGGTTTAGAACGAGTCAAGTTTAGGTACGTATAAGCAAGTATTATATTCTTGCGGTCAAATAAACAACTTCATTGTCGTGTAGAAATGAAGTGTGTTTGAATGGTCTTTTTATGGTGTCTTCAATCTCATTTCTAATTAAAGTAACGAGTTTTTGTATGTGCCGTATCATAATATTTTATTTAAAAAAACCCACAATTGTGTAAGAGATATCATAGTGGTAATAGTCAAATATTTATTAGGTAGAGTTTAAAAAGACATCAAAAACCGTCGCGTAACGATTTTTAATGGATTAATTTTTTATTTCCATTAATTAATAAACGCGAGTTGATGCTTGAGGAAAATGTATGCTCATATATGTAATTGTTAAGGACAGTATTGATAATGCATTTTTCCGTTTATGTTATTCTTCTAGGGGTTAAAAATTTAAATTTAACTAAGTAAGGTTGTTGCAATTTATCTAAAAACCCTGTATCCTCGCCGCTACGATATCTTTTTATCAAAATCAGTTCATCAGTTTTGTTGTGAAAAGATAGGAGCTAGACATTTCTTAAGACAATATTTTAGCATAACTACGGTCTTTTGATCTGAGATGAATTGCGCAGAGTGCCAAGTATCTTTACCCTCACAGATCTGCCGTGCTACTACCACATTCATCACTCTTTATACCCGAACGCGGGCTTCGGACTTCTCTTCTGACTCTGACCTCGACTCTCCCATCAATCTGAATATTCAATTGCAAGTTCTTCAGTACAATGCTAAGGTTTTAACTCGTGATAGATAAAACTAAAGATAGACCCAATCAGACCAATCTTCGAAGATAGGTGTTATCATAAAATAGTAAAGAGTAATGTGGACATGTCTATCAAGCAACAATTGACACGTCTCCCAGCGTGACATATTGCAATGTCTGTACGAATTGGAGCAGACTGATCAAATAACGACAGCGATTTTGTAAATATATTAAAAATACATGCGGATTTATGTTATGTAACAAAATAATAAAGATGTTGTGATTAAATATGGAGTGTTGCCGACGAAGGTTTCGTCATCATCATCACCAGAATATAACATAAAGTCTTCCGTTACGTCTGTTTCTGTGTCTACTCGTTCTATGAAAACGATTTTTAAAAGTCATTGAGTCATATTAATCTTTTGTTTGGTACCATTAACAAACATTAACAAATAATAGAAATTATGTATATCACACATAATTTCTATCAAAAGTATTTATTTCACTCCGTACAATATTTAATAGTGCTTGTTGGTATTCTGTTGGTATACTCTACACACCTTAAAACAACAACATTATATAGAACCTTAAAATTTTCAGGACTTATTATGGACTCTTATTTCTTTCGTCGTTACATCGAATCATATTTTTGCTGATAAAGCACAATGTTTATTTTAAGCAAATTCGTATTTTTAAAAAGAGGATTGCAGTACCTTTAAAATATTGATAAATATTAATACTATTATAATCCAGGTAGGTGGAGTGACGATATACGCAAAGTTGGTTGGATGCGAAGAGCTGAAGATCTAGCTCAGTGGCGTGCCATTGGAGACGCCTTTGTCCAGCAGTGGACGGGTGATGATGATGATGATGAATACTATTATTCTTCTGTGTTTATAATTACTTCTATGATTTAATTAGTCGTAACCTAATTTGGTGAAAGAACGAGCAAAATTTACATATCGGAAGCCTTGAGTGCATCATCTGTATTAAGAATATTTACACACGCGACGAATTCAGCACAAGATAAGAATCTTATTATTTATTATTATATCGTCACGCCAGACCTCCTACGGGGTAAGCAGAGAACACTGAGTACTTGATATCTCTTTTCCTAAAAACCTGACGCGCTACTATATTAATTATAAAAATTGGTATAGAAATCTTCTGCTTATTATTCCTTCTTAGATTTATGGTCAGAATGAGATAGATGCGACAGTTGCACCTTTCTGCAACTTCTTTTTCCAATGGTCAGTGACTCGGATTACAGAATCAAGATCCAGGAATCAAGGTAAATATTTCTGTTATGTTATTGTCTTAAGTAATTGTATGAGTGTATTTATAAGTGTATGTTTGGCATGCTCATTAGCTGATTGCCGTAACATAAAGTCTGCCTAGTTTGAGATCAAGTAGCTTCGCGTGAGGGGTCCCAAGATACATTGTTTTGTATTTTGCCTTTAACAATGCTTGTATTGTTGTTCTCCCGTGTGAAGAGTACGCCAAGTCTATGAGACAAAGCGATTTTAGTTATGAAAGCAGTAGCGTATTTATGGTAGAATTCCTACTTAGTTTCGCGATTAGAAGCAGGTAGCAGATGTCTATAAGACAGAGCTATAAGATGAGAGAGGAGAGAAAAGAGAAAAAAAAGAGAGACATGAGATGGTGGGATGTTTACTTCAGATGTTGAGTATTGTACTAGTTTTACCATCATTGGGTTTATCATCATCATCGTCATCAGTCTACTCTCGTCCACTGCTGGACATACATAGGTCTCTTCAATGGCACGCCACTGAGCTCGATCTTCCGCTCTTCGCATCCAACCACTGCCAGCCACTTTGTGAATATCGTCTCTCCATCTAGCTGGAGGGCGCCCTACACTACGTTTGTCCAGTCGCGGTCTCCACTCCAGAACTCGTCTGCTCCAGCGGCTATCATTGGGTTACGTTTATTTCTGTCTCTTTATGTGTGAAGAGAATGATTAATATGGAAGAAGCACGGCAGATCAGCAAGGATAGAGGTACTTGGTACTCCGTTCTATCTGCTTATTCTGTAAAGGACTAGGCGTGATCTTATGTATATATATATGTATTTAGTCACACTATTAGAGTTTTTAAGATTAATAAATATAGTTACATAAGTGATTAGGATATTAGATATACACTAGTCGTTATGTAACGAGGAAAAAGGGTATTGATTGACGTTTACTTATAAGAATCCATAAAAGGTAGTTTCCAAGAAAAATCGAATGTAGAGTTCGTGGTAGAGTAAGTGTATTGCGCTGAAGGTGGTCATATTAAAATAAAATTCAAACTTAGGTTACTATGCTGTTTAATTTACAACATTAGTAAAAGTTGCGTTCTCTGTTAGATCGAAACGATTTCTTTTTATACTTATTATTGAGATGAACAAGATATGGAACAGCGTTTGTGTTTCTGACCACATGTACATGCCATCTAGAACTAGAGTTCTACATTATATGTCTTTTGAAGCCAAAATGGTGCGTGGTCCATGTTTCTATGCATTTGCACTTTACATGAAGCGTGTATTTTACATGCAGAAAATAATAAAGTTTACGTACGTTGGCGATAGTGTAGAGCAGCTCTACCGTAGAGCACACGAGTGGGACGTGATCAATTCATTCGATTGATTAGTAACATACAAATTCGTTACTACTTGCCACTGTGGTCGTATCGTCTCACAAACCAATCCTAATTGACATGCAAAAAATGTTTTCGAACTTATGAATTGAGAGCCACGGTCAAAGAAAATGTTAAATTATATTATAGTTGTTATTATTGCATCTTTACGCAAGATCCTTTAATGGGTAGGCAGAGAGCAACGAGTGCGGAATATTTGTATTTATGCAGATCTGACGTGCTTGTTCTCTATTTCACACGTCATTCATACACGCAAATCGGTTTCAGACATTTATATTTTATTAAACGCTCGATTTATTGAGAATTAATTTGTATGTCAAACGAATTGTTTCATAAAATTGGAGAAGTAATATTTGTTCCGCATTAACGTCAAAAGCACTCACATGGCTACGAATTTGTTGTTAGACGAATATGCATGCGCGCACCTGAGAAGATATTGCCTCCGGCCTATGCAGTACCTATGCGGTAACCGGCTACGAAACTGGGATCTGTGCGGTAGTTGTAATATTGCATATATTCCACGTTTCTCAAATGATACTTTTGGTAAGTTTAATGACAAAAACAACTAGTTATTTAGATGTTAAATATTCAGTCTTCGTAGTTCTTTCCTTTTCGAGTGAATAAGTCATAGTCATGTCAATGATGTCATGTTACCTATGACCTTCGATGTCAACCAATTTTGTGTGAATTAACGTTAATTTAGGAGACTACAAATTTCTTAAACAACTCCTTACTTTTTATTCTCCGTGTTATCCATCAGTGGAATCTGCTTTTACTTATTTCTACTCACCTCTATTTCTAGTCTCCCAAATTAAACCTCTATTTCTAGTCTCCCAAATTAAACCTCTATTTCTAGTCTCCCAAATAAAACGTGTATATAACAAATCAATTCTAAATAAAAATCAAATAAACGTTGATCCACTGAGTATTTTTACTTATCAGCTAATTTATAGTTTTGTTATTCTACTGATAAAAATGTAACGTACTGCTAGTTTTAAGGCTGAAGAATATATAAACGTGCAGCGGGTTTAACGGTATTAAATGAAAAATAAAATTTATGTGTGGAGCAACAACCTTGTTGGGCACGCCGGAGATAATGCAGATCACGGTTGGAGGAGTGTCGTATTTTGCAATATCACGCGACACTCGCTTGGTATTTGTTCACTTTGTTTAGGATCAATTGCAGCAGGCACAATAACAGTGACAGCCTAATGGGTTAGAAATCAACCCCCCCCCCCGCTCCACCCCTTTCTACGGCTCCTGGATTGGTTCACAAAAAATGTTTCTGTAAAGGGAATGCCTGGTGGAGGAAATTTGCCCACCTCAATAATTTTTGATATTGTATTGGTATTCTCACTTAAACAGGAGAATAAAGCAATATTTCTGTATAAAAACCACTTAATATATTGTAATATTTATCACATGTCAATCTTAATATTAGTATAGCGGTAATCAGAAGTCTCTGAAACCGACGAGCGTGTATGAAATGAGTAATGAATGTACAGGAAGCAAGTTGGTAAGATTAAAAGTGCTTGGCACTCGTTACTCTCTGCCTAATTTGTAAGAGACCTAGCATGACGATATAATAATACTTATTAATCTGGTAGTTGACATTTTATATGTACACTTCAGCGATTGTGACAATATATCTTTTAGCACATATGGTGTCTTTGTGACGTGACTAGAAACAAACAAACACACATACATACACACATGCATACAAATATACGTGTGTATTAGGTTTTGCGAAGAACGTCACGTAAGAATCTTCTTAGTTTCAATTTATTAGGACATATGAGGTATTATGTTTTTATGCGAATGTAGTAGTTACGTTTTTACGCGAATGTAGACTTATTCGGTCGGTCGATCGCCCAGCCCTCGCATTGTTCCACGTAAATTACGATGAGTACACAAATATTACAGTAGTATTGTTCAAGGCTAATTATCCCGTATGGGTTTCGTATGTTGCACAATATTTCTCAATGTGTGTTGGAATACTTTACTTTCCTATAACTCTACATATTATGTTTGTTTACATTCTCGATATTTCAAAACAAAAAACTAAAAATGGAAGGTTAAAGTGACCCTTATACGTAGAAATAAGCAAGTGAGCGCAAGATGTATTCGTATGCCTCGTTAATGTATGCAAATGGTTAACTGTCCGCTGCTTGCCCTATTTCGCACCGAGCGGTCAGAGTCAGTCATTCCATTTATGTTACTGTGATGCTAACTTCACAAAGCGCTTATATCATTTCAAATATTTAATAAATGGGTTAATTTAATATAAAATTATTAATTAGGTTAACGCGTTTTATTAAAGTGATTGGATAATTTGTCAATTGTCCAAAGTCACATAAATGTTGTATTTTGTCCATCTGTTATGTTTGCCCGCATCAAACGGCTGAACCTATTTTAATGACACTATCATTGATGAGCAGTTTCTTTTTACAGAGTAATTTAGACACGATTCGAAGAGAAAGGAGATGAATCGTCAATATAGTCTATTTTTGTATTATAGTTTTGCAACGCGAAAAGTAGTGGATAATTATTAGTATTAAATATTTATGTAAACACATCTTGAGTTGGAACGGAAAGTTTAAGAATATCTAATCATAATGAACGATGAAACGGTACATTAAAAATTACCGAAACATTTTTCGAATATTTGTGGTAATGAATTATATTTCTCATAACAGTTTCTCCGTAAATGCTACCAAATTTTAGGTATATCTGTACATATGTCAAAACTGTTTTATAAGCACCGTTGTTTTCAAAGGAACTTTCCGTATAATATGTATAAAAATGGATTTTTTTTTAAATTACATTGGAATCATTTAATTTTTATGTTACCGTAAAAACAGACCTTATCAATCACTGGACAATATGGTATCACCTACATAGAATATTGAAACTGATGCGGGGTACGTTTATTGAAGAAAGCTTTCATTATGCCACGTATAGATAGTAATATGTTTAATAAGAATTGCATTCAGCGTTTGAAGCGTTATCTCAACTTTATTCGGGCAAATATTTTGTATGAAGAATTCATGATTCGGGATTGAAATTAATGTTGTCGGTGT
The DNA here is from genome assembly GCA_018248815.1 of Croniades pieria auraria. Taxonomy (NCBI): domain Eukaryota; kingdom Metazoa; phylum Arthropoda; class Insecta; order Lepidoptera; family Hesperiidae; genus Croniades; species Croniades pieria. The sequence continues at coordinate 7,074 of DWJK01005702.1, forward strand.
TTCATTATTCAGCATTGCTCTGACCATTTTGTTTGTAATTATAATATATTAAAATTACAGATTTGCATTCATATGATAGTTACCAAGAGTTTTTTTAGTGCAGACAGTAACAAATAAGCAGTCACCAATCATAACTAGCCGCTGCCGCCCATAGACCAGCCTCGAGCAGGTTGCACGAAAGAGACTGTATGCCCTTTGCTTAGATCACCTAAAACTTATGGGTCGAGATATGTAGATAGATAGATAGTATTTTTATTTAGTTTTCTCACTCGATTTCAGTATAATGTACCATTTTACTGTTATAATATTTTTGTAGTGTTTTTGCTTTACTGAAATAGATTACAGGAGTTTTTGTAACGGTACAATTAAAATAGAGGATGGGAATGAAATTCGCGGTCACTGAGCATGACAGTACAATAACCTTGAATGAGTTTTTATTAATGCACTCGCGCACACATGTAGTCATTTCCAAGATCGTTGTGGTATAAGTGACATCTGAATCCAATCTAATATCAGTTCCAGATCAACTATTTTTACAATTAAGAGCAAAGTTGGAATGATTAGTGTTTTAGTTTTGATTTAAAATTGAATATTATACTAAAAGTCATCTTCATGGCTGCAAAAATATACGAGTATGTCTACAGTTATTTTGGACACAGGTCACATTGGATAATATATAAGTTTTAAGATAATCATTTATTGCTTATAAGACACCCGCCTCATAATATTCCTTTGAAAATTTGCATTTTGTTAAGAATACTAAATATTTTTGTATTTTGTATATGTAATTTTGTTTTGGAAAAATTTTGTTATTTGTATCAAGATTCAGATGTAGACAAATATGTAGAATAAGTGGAAAACGTTGCGATTTAAGAACCTTCCAGCGCCATCTCTAATCCTGTCCTTGAAACAATTATATCAAATTTGTTGACAATGCATTTTGACTATAGATATATTATATGTAGATTAAGGGAGCCAGCCTAATAGGTGTCCATCGAGAAAAAAGAGAAAGCAAATGAGGCTAAATATCTCTCTGTCTCTACTCGTGCACGCACAGGTAGCGCTAGCGTGAGTCATGCGTTAGTAGTGAGACAGAGAGGGAGATAGAGATAAGGTATCGCGATCGTTTCTCTGTTTCTAACCGTTGGATGTTGCCGTTTACAGAGAGCCGTATATCTTCCCCGCTCTATATATAATATTTCTATGGCAACAACAGCTTTTGGATAACATTGTTAGTATCATTTCCTATTTTAGCGCCATCTGTTATTTAGTATTGAAATTATTATTGCGATAAAACTTTTTTACGTTTATTTTAAACTGTATCTAGGTATGTTTTAATTATTATTTTTAATAATGCAAATTAATTTTGAGAAACTTGTTAATATCAGATATATCATTATATATCGCTTTCAGAGAATGCTATTGAAGAAAAATGTATGGAAGAAATCGGTTGCCATTTTGAATTTTACTAAGTAGCGGGAATGCCGAAAACCAGGAATATTAGTTTTGATTTGAGGATGTTGATACAAATGGAGGAGGTTGAAAAATTAAGCGTGGAACGCATAATTTCTGTCGTAAAATAAACTAGCTTTTAAAATAAAATAACCTTAGAGACCAGATTAACTTAAGCTGACATATGACTGTAATACTTTTATAAAAAATAATTTAAAAAATATTCTCTTTTTCATTGCATTAAAATTTAATGTTACATAAATAATAAATGCCGATTGGCAAACTGCACACGACTCCAAACATTATGCAAAGATATAATTTAACATCACTGAATAATTTTTTTTCTTTGGTTTATTTCGTCATTAATTGTTTTTCGGTGCTAGTATCATAAAACTAATTATTAAACATCATTAATAACTAATTTTAAATTAAAATAATTACACGAAATAAACAACTGAAACAACGTAAAATAAATAAATTGCAATACCTATTACAACGTCGAAGATACGGTACTTCACCCGTATGTAACAGTTACAACATTTTATTTAATGGCGTGTAACAGTTACACCTTTTTATTTAGTGGCGTGTAACAGTTACACATTTTTATTTAATGGCGTGTAACAGTTACACCTTTTTATTTAGTGGCGTGTAACAGTTACACCTTTTTATTTAGTGGCGTGTAACAGTTACACCTTTTTATTTAGTGGCGATGCCCGACATTTTTGCGTATGTCATCGTCCACGATTGTATTAAGAATGATTTAACATTTAGAATGCATATGCGCACATAATAGTTTCAAATACGTTGTGTCAATAACGTAAAAAAATATTTGACATTTTAGTTTGAAAAATCGTTCAGCTATTATTTGTTTATATATACTCTAAAGTGTTTTTATTTATATTTCTTTAACATCTTTACTTGTTGAGTAATGAATTGTAATTGTCCTACTAATAACAGTTTGTATAATTGATAATTATACAGGTTGTTCTCTAATATGGAAAAAAGCCAATGTCAAGCTATGTAAATAAAATATTTGCGGTTTTTCGTTGTGTGCGCATCACGCAAAGTACTGGATACATTTCAATTAACTTTTTTAGGTTTTACTGCTTAGAAAATTGGTCCTTATGCTAAAAATATTGCAATATCATAATAAATCTTATCGAATAAAATTTTAGTTTTTATTAACCTATCTCTTTGTAGTTCAGTAGTAGCAAAATACTTTATTAACTTATTAACGAACGTAATAATTGACTTGTAATTTATGTTTTTGGCTCATACAAACACTTTTTAGATCATGCTGTATAAGAAGCATGTAAATCATGAACTAACATATGTTCGTCATAAAACGGAGTTCAAATATTTTTTTGGAGACCAAAAGTAAACTTTTGTCAGTGACATCGACTGATTTGTGACGAAGCTACAAAAGGGGTCAACTTATAAATATCTCGAGAGTCACGTCAATTTTTTTCTTTTTTAGCTTTCATTATTTACAACCGAATATATTCGTACCATCAATGAATTGAGTTACATATTAAAAATAGAATTTACTTCAGTTTTGCTCGTGTTGATGCGAAATTTTATGAGGTGCAAGCTATAATACTAAGCGCTTGAATAGAGTTGCCAGTAAGTGAGTTACAATTATCCGACTTGATGATTTTTTTATTTGGGACAATATTACTAGAGTTAACTGGCTTATGGAGGAGTTAGAAATTTGCGAAAACCGCGTGCACATATAAAAAGATCGATGAATCTAGAAGAAGTACGTCAGATTTTTATTGACAGATATTTTTTTAATATTTGGCCTATCAAATGGCCTTGCCACCTTCTGGTAAGTGGTCACCGCCGCCTATGGACATTTGCAACACCCGGAGAGTGGACAATGCTTTGCCGGCTTTGAAGGAGAGCTCTCTTTGCGCTTTTCTTGAAGGACCCCACGTCATAATGCTCCGTAAAAACCTCGGATGATTTTTGGCACTCGGTCCTTTTTATCCATCCCGTGAGGGATATGGTGGAAATATATTATTTTTCTTCCTGGTTTTTGTAGCACTATTTTAAAGAAAGCACCATAGACAAAACACACTCACTACTCGCATCCTTTAAGTTAATTCCTTTTAAAACTAAAAATTGCGAAAAAAATATTAAGCCGCTGCAAAGTGAAAAAAGTAGGCTTAAGATGGTCGTTGGCAAGATTAGATATAATCGCCTTGAAAACTTAATAATGTAGCATCACGACTCTCATCCCTGAAGACGTAGGTGTAGAAGTGAAGTATAGGGTTTTACAATAGGAACGGGTTGATTTTGACAGCTCGTGGCGGCCTATCGTTTCTTTTACTTTCTGTCAAAATATCGTCTTTTAGTCAGTCACTAAAGACAAATCATTATCGCAAGTTACAGCGCCGAGGAGCACGTGCAAACGATAAAACTTTATTATCAAAATGGGTGTTCTCTAGTAC
>DWJK01005703.1:0-10978 GCA_018248815.1 Croniades pieria auraria
GAGCTCAGTGGCGTGCCATTGGAGAGGCCTATGTCCAGCAGTGGACGGGAGCAGGCTGATGATGATGATGATGAAGAGATGTCTTAAGATAATTACATTCCAATAACCATACAAGTAGTTTGGAAATATTTCGGGTTTCCAATCGATGTCAGGATTTTCAACTGGATTTGATCTTATCAGAAGAAATAGGCGTGTCTCTTTTTACTGGAACAAAAGACCGTATTAAGTGGAAACTCCTGGCTCTAAACAGCTGAAGCCAATCAAGGGAGCCCCACTTTCGCCTTTTAAGAAGTATCGAAAGTTCGTTCAACTGTTGCCATCTCCTCGTAATTAGGTCGAGGGCTTCATTGTAAGACCATTCTAATAGCTGGTGTTTGATGCTTTAAAGAAAAAAAAACAAGTGGTCGTCGAAAAATACGTACCGTTACAATATACATAATAAACTAAAATAATTTCGGAGAACACTATTAGAAATATTTGAAAAACATTTTTACGTCGTTAATTTACAGAACAGGACCGATGGTAAAATTAAAAAAAAAACTGTTTAATTCTGAACACTTAGATATTAATATATTTTATTTTAATTAGCATTTAGAAAGGAAATATCTAAAAGATGTAGCTTTCCTGATGTATTTAATAAAAATGTCTAAGCGTATTCCACCTTCCATCGCCGAATGGGAGAAAGAGAGATTTCCAAATTTAAAAACTATAGATTTCTATTTGAAATATTCGAACAATGGACACCTAAGGATAGTTACTTCTTTTTGTCTCGTCTAAAATTTGTTTCACTACACATTAAATTATCTCTGATGTCTATTGGAATTGCTACCATCAATTTTAATAAAAATCACAAAAGTACTAGTGTGTCTAAAAGTATTTAACATACTTATATACGTGTTAAGTACCTTCTAAGACCCCAACATAGCGAAATTTTATGTTTCTGACACGAATCCAGTGTTCGTATGAGAAAACTTATCACACATAATATTATCACGTTTCCAGCGAAGCTAGCTCATCCAGTTTAAAATTAAAATTGTATCACCTAACGCAATGCAACTGTGGGTACGTATCTCCAGCATGTTCAGTTAAACAAGATTTGAAAAAACCTATCAAACATAACGATTCAACACCCCGTAAATGGCCACATCTCACTTCCGCAATTGTGGAGGCGTGGTTTGCACTCCACCATGCTGCTCCAGTGGGAATCTTATAAAACCTTTTAATATTGCACAAATTAAGTTTTAGTAGAGTGCAGTATATCTGTTATTTAAAATTTAAATATATGTAAATATTTTAAAGCGATGCTGATAGCAACACAGGTGCTATAAATGCATGAATAAAACGAACTGAAAGAGAATATGATATGCATGTGATTCCCTCCGTAAAGGGGTACATTTGATGGGCCCGTTGGTTCAATAGTTAGTGATTCTGACTGCTGGGCGAGACTGTTGATTCGATTTCCACTCAGAACACATTACCGGCGTGATGTTACGTTCGTTACACATATGTATGTGGTGAGCACGAGTGCTCTTACTCAGTGCAAACTTATTGCATTTGTGTGTGTGTGAACTGTGACAAAATATTAATATAAAAACTTAATTATTAATTAATTATTATTAATTCGTGGTTTTGTTAGGCAATAGAAGCAACAGGTCACATTTGTGACCAAGCTTAAATAAAAGGAAAATATAAACAGTTATATCTTTGTATATTTCTTTACATTCTTGGAACAAAAGTTCGAATTTAATCACTGTTGCTTGCGGTAAAAGATGATTAAGCAATGTTGATTTCTTAAAAAAACTTAGAACGGGCCGTTTCAAATAATTTATGTTATAGCCACATACGGGTAGATCTTAAATTAAAAAAAAAAAAAAAATTTTTAAGACGCAAAATTTTTTGAACTAGTTGAATGTGTAGTGAAGTATGACTAAATCTCTAATCACAAGTGCTAAAACCGTCTTTCAACAAGATGAAACAAGAAGGAATAATCTGGAGGGCCCTTTTTAACTTTATTGTGTTTGGCTTTAAAAAAACTCTCAGAAAAAAGGCCCATTCAGTTATATTCCAGTGGATAAAAGCGATAAATATGAAAGATTAAATTAATACTAGACTTCAAATAATTGCGTTCATGTTAGATAAGAATTCCATTGGTAGCCTGAAAATAACGAGTTGACAGAAAAAAACTACCACAATCATTATTACTGGGAATAATGATTCCTACATTAACGTAACAGGTATTGGCCAAAATATAAAATACTATTATATAATAACATAACATCTCTCCTGCATTTCCACGAAGGGGTAGGCACAGCAGTATAGGAGCGTAGTACTATCCCATGATTCACCAGTTATCATAAACATGCCACTATAAAAAAGTGGGTGAGCCTATTACTTTACGCTGAGCAGAAATAGAGACTCCGTGTTACTAATGACAATATCAAGAATCAAGAACTCGATGATAATAATTACATAAAAAAGTGTAGTGATAAAAAATTAAAATGATCGCGATGGAAACAAATGGATCATGCCTGTACTGTAAGTTAATTGCATATAATTCTGGCGAAGGAAATAGCGCAGTGCGACAAAGCGGCTATCGCCTCGGTAACGTCATTTAGGTGAATAACTCAGGTATTGTGATTCCTGCCATTTTATTGCAAAACTAACGTTCTAACAAAACACACGTGTAAAATTGTATAACATTGCAGGTTACCTGTGAATCCAAAAAACAGTAGACCGTGAGTTATGGGCATGATTATGTTAGTCCCATTGGAATCTCCAGCTGTGGATGTTATTGGGTCTAAATGTTATATATATATGTATGAATTTTGTGCAGAAACTATGGATGCAATGAATAGAGGACTGCGAGTTGTGGCGATATTTGGGTTGGGCCTACTCGTATGTTCAGCAGTAGATAACAGTGGGTAGACATTATGGTGATTATATTTGTGCCTACTTGTATTATCACATGACTAATGTTTCTCGGCACCACTCTTATAAATATGGATTTTGTTTAACATAAAGGCAGTCGCATTACATTCGTGCTACAGTCTCAATATCTGTATTTAAGTTGCATGTCATTCAGTGACGAGTTGTTACTTCAAACCATCCGCCAGTAAGTCCCTATCTACCAACACTGACATAGGGTACAAAGATTATCAGCGTTTTTTGGTGTTGAAAGAATATGAATAACTTGTACTGGTCTTATGAACCGAACTTTAATTAAGGTACCTGGCGTACTTTAGTAATAATAATGGTAATCATCCTCAGTTGATGTTGAGGCAACTACAGAGGTATCATGTTTGAACTCATTGGAATGGTCTCTACGAACAGGCATTAGATAGATACACGGCGATTAAGGTCTGTTGCTGGAATATAAAACGGTAATGAGGATAGAGGAGAGATATGACACCATCTCTCATGCACCAATCGATGCCGGGGTGAGGACGCGTCGGGCGCTTAGGCGGGTCTTTTTATATACTCATTAGAATTGCTTTTAATTCGTTTTACAATTCAATTTTTTTTTCACTTTAACTTACTGAACGCTCGTTTTACTTGTTCTGCATTTTAATGATGTACCGTATGTTCTGATATAAGGTAGATATGGATTACCTTAAACTTCGAGCGGGCTTTAGCATATGTTGTTCACTCATGGAAGTGTAGACTAATATTGTAAACCGAAACATCGCAGTTCTTACAAAGATATTCTTTCCTATATAAAGTGCAAGTAGCGATCGGTGAAGATTTCGGGAATATCAAACCTCAACTGGCAGAGACTGCAATAATAGCAGTCTGACGGAGAACGACCTCCAAGCACTGCGCGGGCCTGGTGGCATCCCTCAATCCATTTACGGCAAAGGGAATTAGTTTGGGCAACTAAAGGGTTTCTGACGAATTTATAAATATTAATTAATTTTTAACAACAAAAGTTCGTGGATTTTGGGTTCCCTTTTTAATGTATCCAATATTTCTCTCTCAATTACTCATTCCTTGCATGGGGGGACTTATGTATGTATTATATGTTGCAACATTATTGATAGCGATTGTTTAGGACTGGTTCTGACCTTGTTGCACACCTTCGACTGTGTATGTACGTGCCTGCAATATACTGTAATGATCATTTTGTTTTTAGGTAATGGGATCTGACATGTGCAGGAAACATTTGCAAAATATTATTAGACATTTGACTGAATTTGAAAGTAAGCCAAAGGAAATAGACGGCAACCGCATAACAGAGTGGTTCAACGTAGGAGAAAGCCTCTTTGAAGAGTTTTATAATCTTGGATGTAGCGTCAAATGGAACTCTTCAGCAATTAAGGAAAAGACAACTGAAGTGAAAGATATTGTGTCCCGAGTGAACAAGAATCAAGGTTGGCTGCAAAGCTTCGTCACCATCTACCCGGGGCTGCGTGTGGAGCTGGAGGGCGCCACGCCGGCCGCGAACGTGTGCCGCGTACGCTCCGGCATCGAGCTGCTGCTGCGGGGCTTTGTCGGCGTCAGTAAAAATTTTGACAAGGTGCTTAACGACTTGGAGCACTTAGGAGAGCTGGAAGAATTCGACGATCATTTAAAAATTTGGACAGAGGGCCATCGACCTGATTTTTTCCCTGGCGAGCGGCACTCTGATATACCCGAATCCCACTGGTGGTGGTTTTGATTCGAGTCGTAGGTTTTTTATATCCTTATTATTAATCCTTGCCTTTTAATCAACGACAATCAACAAGCTATACAAAATGGATGTTAAACAAAATGAGTGGATCACTAAGGCTATTGAAAATGTAGATAGATACCTCAATAGAGGGGGAGATTTGAAAGGAGATGAACCACAAGTTTTGGGAGGTCCAAGTTTATTGAACACAATTGGGGTAGCAATGGGTCTACCCGTGCGCGACCCGCGGGACTGGACAGAGGACAAATTGCAAAGCGCTTTAAGAAATGAACTCGTTTACTTTGAAGGCGATGCGAGAAAAGCTATTGAAGTTATAGCGAAACAAATCACTAGTTGCTGCAGCGGAGATACAAAAAACTATGTCACCGTCCTGCCTATAGAATTATATCTACAAGGTAAATTGTATGAATTACCACTGTTCAGGGTACACCGTTACAAGAACTCGCGTAAATATTATGTAGACAACATTGGAAGATCTTACGGGTCTGTCGATGACTGGTGCAATAATAACAAATTGCCTCCATGTAAAATGGTTTATCCGTATGACTTGAAATTAACGTTGAGGCCTGGTTATAGTTATTCACGCGTATTAATCGACGACACTCCTGCCGCCAGAGTGGGTTCGCAAGTTGTCAAAGGCATTGACGCAACGGCTGCTGTTGCGGGAATCGGCTCTAGTGTGGGCTTACTGTTCGTTACTGGTGGATTGGCGACGCCGCTCGTACTGACCGGAGTCGCCACTGCACTTTGGGGGACCGGCCGGACTGGCATTCAATTAATCGACAAAGCAACTCATGGCGAGGACATTAATCCTTTTACAAACGCAGAAAGTCGTATGTTGTGGCTCGGCATTGCTGCGAACATAGTGAGTTTCGGAGCCATGGGAGCTTCCATGCGACTGACGTCTTTAGCAGTTCGTGGGCGAGATATATCGACATCGTTTCAAGTTTTAGTGAATGTCATGAATGGAACTAACATTGTTGTCAGCGGGATTGCCATGGTCGACACTACTATATTCTTGGCGGAGCACTACGACCAGTTGTCTTCTACAGACGTGCTAATGCACGTTGCGTCAATAGCGTTTTGGACTAAGGGGGTATTCACATATAAAACTGCTGGCGCTTTGATTAAGAATGCACAGGATCAAACATTTATGGTTATAAGTAGAGAGCTGAGTCAAGAAGATGCGGCGAATTTGTCTTCTGTGCGGCAAAAGTTTCAAAACGATGCACAACTGTTGAGAGAATTTCATAGAGCTTCAAAGTCAAATATATCTGTACAAACATTTTCTCAAATAGTAATCGATGCCAACTTACAAGAGCAAATTAAATTTGACGGGGCAGGCAATTTGGTGTTGACAGGGGGACAGAAGTATTCATTTGAATTTCTTAGTAAGCTACCGCAAAATGTTAGAAGACATTATTTTGATGTCATCACTAAGCTGAGGCCTGATCAAATTGAATTGTTTGAGAGCTTCCGACGAAGAGTCAATAGTGATATGAATCTAATAACCGGCCTTCACAAGGTTGCGGTACATTATCAACTTACTCCACGTGAAGCTACTGAACATGTGTTGAATTTTTGGGCAAAATATACCCAAATGAACATGCCTTCTGGCACAGATATCACTATCAGAGACGGAGGCTTGGTGCTGGGTCGCGCGCCGCCGCTCCATCTGACGCAGATACGCGTGCTCTCCACTTCCATGTTGCGCTTCATAGGCGAGCACCTGGCATGCTTGGATGATATCACCAGCCGCCAGTGGTCTACTTCTATCCCAGTGCTCCTTCAACTAGAGAGTCAAGGTATGTTCTCCAACTGTCAAGTGACAAGAATCATTCCTGCCGGTAAAGCGGTGGTTCTGTTGAACGAAAGCCTGCAAATAAGTATCCATAAACTGAAGGAAATAGACATCGAAGATTCTAGGAATGTTTTAAAATCGATAGGTGAGCTTCCGCCATTTGCCACTAGTGCTCAGATTCCCAAGCAAACACGTATGTTAATCAACAAATATAGATTGCGTTTGGAGTGTCACAGGAGGGAGAGCGTACAATGGATGACTAGTAACGTCGGTGAACAGCTGCTGGCTATACTGGATTCGGAGTTACAAAATTTTGAAAAAGATAGATTGTTCACCTTTAAGAGCACCGTAGCTGTTGCAAAGGCGGCGCCGTACATTAAAGAAATGATGATTTTTGTAGCGGAATTGAAACCCAAAAATGTAAGTGAGTTGGTGGCATACGGCGAGTACGTTATAACTTATGTAGAAGCAGAGAAGAGAACCCTCGAGGGTCAATTGCGAGATGGCAAGCTGCAGCTGCCTCTCAATACGAAGAAAGCAGAGTTTTTGAGTAAGTATACTATATTACCTTCGCTTCTGTTACTTGGCATAATGTATATAATTATATACGGCTTACATTCAAATATAAATATTAGGGGAAGGTAGTACGAGATGATCCCCTTAAGAGGGAATCGCTGTAAAAAGCATATTTTTCGAGGTAAACCAAAAATAAAGGAGATTACTCCTAGTACATTTATCTAATTCACTTTCCTCATACTCAAAACCAGAAATTCATTGAGGTTTCATTAAAATATTGGTAAGTTCCGAATCGAATGTTCCAGAATATAAGAACTTAACGTACCGTACTTATTTAGCGTTCACTTCAAAGTTATCTTTTCGAGATCGGATTATTTAAATTATTTAAAACAATATCCGTTATAAGTGAACTTTTGAAAAAAGCACAGTTTAAAAATCAAAGCATACTACAATGATATAAACTGACCGCTGCAGCTATTTCATTCTCTTCTTCTGTTTAGACAAGGACAACGATATTGCTATCGGGTGTTTTATCGACTGTTTACGTAATGAAGGCTTGCGGGCTTGAGGCCCAACGGCAATTAATGGTGAAACACCATACATTTGAATTCTCCCTGTAATTTGGGCGCAAAGGTGTTAATATAGCCATAGGAAGGTCCGATTGGGGTTTGTTTTTAAAAATGTGATTTGTATCTCCACGTTGCTGGTTTATGTACATCTTTATTGGTTGTGTCTTGATCTCGGACTCAAGTAACTGCTGCAAGGTGTTCGCGTTTCCATATAATACGTTTTTATATATCGTGGCGTTATGTATGATATTGGTTATGCAGAGAGCACAGAGTGTTTAATATCTCTACCGTTTATCTTTTATTAATCCATTTTTGGAGGTGGATTTCTCGTAAGATTGAAAAAAGAATTGCTTTAGTCAGCTACACTCGTCAAGTGCGGGCTTTTGAGAAGTCTAAGGAATGCTAGTTTCCTCACAATCATTCCCGATGCTTACCTTACCCCTATACGTATCGGTAACACAAAGATAGTATCACCTCAGATAGACCAAGTAATATCAAATGCAAGAAAATCATTAATTATATATTCTACTGCGGTTTTTGAAATTTACATAGGTAATAAATAAAACTTTCACAAACATGATGCGCTTTGGCTTACACTTGATAATGAGAACGTCTTCAGCTTAGAGGAATTTATATTTATTCACGATTATTAAATCTACAAAGACACTCAACAAAAGGAGACAATGGGAGATTGCTGTACTCAGATATGTAGAGTTTTCAGCAACATTTGACGGTGAAATGGGCGCGCACTGAATACTGATCTCCAGCCGCCGCTGAAAAACTGAAACGTGGTTGGAATTCATAACTCCTATTGTCTGGTTTGCTGCAAGTTAGGTGGAAAACGAAATACGAGCATAAATCTGTAGCATTTTATTGTGTTCAGGATTTTGGTTCATTTCTTCTGATGTATTTAGTCTGTACCTATTCATTTTCCATTTTAGCAGCAAATATTGTTTCATATTCGTATTTATATCATCGAGACAAATGATATAGTTCATTGGAAACAAATAAGTTCAAAGATTAAAATCCAGTCCTAAATATATGGTAACGTTCTTCAACCTACCAAAAAAGGTTTCTACGCAAGTGAAAGCGCAGGGCATATCTAGTTCAAAATAAATCTCCATCAATTCCGGTAGCCCATGTCTCATAAAAGAAGAATCCCGTTATGACTATTCACGTTTAAGACGAGCGGTGACTAATGACTAATAACATAATGACTAATGTACATACATAGCGCAACGGCGAGCCAAAGTTCAGCTCCGCGTCTCAATCTCAGGGCAACAATTAGAGCCCCATTAACAAGACAGCGGCTCCGCCCCGCAGGCCGACCGCTGACTTACGGCGCTAGAACACACCGTTGCAAGATTAATGTTGAATATCATTCTGGTTTCCTTTGGGGAATGGATTAAAGCTCTTTTAAGTAACGAAGATGATTTTGTTTCTTTTTTCACAAGTGACTAGCGACTATTAAACTATATTTTAGCGACTAGTGACTTTCATACCTTTTTTGTTATCGAGGGGGAAACCCGGTATCCTGGGAGAAATACCGGGTTATGTGCGATTTGTACCGCACTAAAACCCCCCCGGTGGCCTTCCTCTGCGCTGATCGCTTACAACCCCGAGAGTGTCCTTTTAGTCGCCTCTTACGACTGGCCGGAGGTACCTTAACTCGAATTCTGGACCCGAGCTACAAGGACAGTGACTTTTATACCTACTACATTTTTCACGAATGACTTTTGAAGGACACATTATTATATCGTTTTTTAACTCGTTTAATATCGAACATAATTTTTATAAGTGACTTTTATAGTACTAGCTATGATTGTTTTAATGTTAATTTTTATTATCAATACATTATATAATCTCAATGTACTTAATACTCTGATAGCATTGAACACTTTACAGTCATTAAGTTTTTATAGTATTTCATACTATTTTTGTGGTAATATTTTAATGGTTTATAATTAAGTCTTTAAAGGTATCAACACATTTCTCATTAATGGTTTTTGTATGTGAAAAGATAATAAGCAAATAAACTGATTGTTAGTATCAATTATTCGATGGAAAATGCTGCAATCTTTTTTATAATCGTCTTCTGGGCATAGATCATCTTCGCAACTCTTTTTAGGACTGGGACAAACCCTTCCACGCTTGTCTTGTATAGCTTGAGAAAGTTATCAATTAACTTTAACTTATCTATGCTGTTAAACCTTATGTAAAGCCTCCAATAAGGCTTAAAATTTTTCGGGCAATAACAAAGGCTTCAGCCGTTTTCTCACGAAAGGGAACTCTGCAAGAAAGTTACCCTTAATGATATCTTATGGAAAAGCCAGTAGTGCCTGGAATCCTTTGACTTTACAGCTCTCTTACTATATGCATTCATAGGGTAGTAATAAGAATATACTAATAGGACTGCTAGGCTACATTACTCCACTCAACATGATTGTAGCTAGTATCAATAGTAACATCGAACCAGGCTTGCATGACATTGAGCCGCTTTTATTAAACGAAGGATATGTGAAAAGGGTCATTTACAGTTCCAATTCATGTAAAAATCTTACGAAGAACGCTAAAAACGATAGTGCATTTTAAAACGTTCTTTAAATATACCAAAGAATATGTACAAAGCTTTCGTCGGAACAAGATTCGCTAATGAAGATATTTGGGTTTTATCGAACAGTCAATAAATATCGCGTCGCCGCCGGCCGCGCACTCCCACACTGCAACTAATGGCTTACGAAACCGATATCGACCGTTTTGTTTCAGTCAATGCCTGCCCCTTGCTCGGGTGATAGCAAGCTCGACTGCCGATCGAGAGGTCCTGATTCAAATCCCGGGCCGGGTACTATTAAATTTTTCTAATTTAGAATTTCTAGTAGTGACTTAGGGCCTGGTTCAGTTCCCGGTGTATGGCTAAATGAAACTGGTGAAACGTGTCCTACACTCCTCTGCTTACCCTTTCGGGAATTGTAGGTGTTACGTTTTGTTTTCGTTTCAGTACATTATACTTGTATTGTGACATTTAACGCTAACCGAATAAAGGGGTGTTGGAAGGTAAGCGGGGTTATCACACGTGATTTACATATGTTGGTCTTATATTGCATGTTATTCGCGTGTTGGTACAGTGGTTAGTTGGCTGCGACTGAGGTAAGGGTTGTAGGTTCAATTGGTCAGCCAAGGATAATGATTTAAATGAGAGTTCGGTCTGTCTGTGTGTAATGGTCTCTATACATAAGTTTGTAATTAGCAATTTATATATATATGTTTACAGCTGTCTGACTGGTCAAAGTTCCTAAAGTACAGTAATAATCAACGTAACATCACGCCTGTAATCCCCGAAGGGGTAGGCAAAAGAGTGTGTTACAGTCTCACGTTTCACCAGTTACGTTTACGTCCCATGGAATAGGTAGTGGGCCTATCGCCATA
>DWJK01005704.1:0-10975 GCA_018248815.1 Croniades pieria auraria
GGAGGAGTACTGACATGCAGCGAATGTGGTCGCACATTCACTGCAAAAATCGGTTATGTCAGTCATAAGAGAGCGCAACAACGAAGCTCTCGTTAGTTGGTCCCCAGTCGCTGTAGCCGAATACGGTCAGGAACTAACAACTACTACTACTACTACATGGCAAATATATTTAAAAATTCATAATGGAGTGCCTTTATATACGCAAGAGAACCCAAAACAATGTTTTTTCGTTTTGTCTATTTCTTTGTATGTCTGTATGTTTGTGCACGCTAATCTCCGAAACGGCTTATCCGATTTAAATGCAGTTTTCAGTATTATATTGTGATGGGCTTCACTTAACATTTAGTGTTTGTTTTCATTTAAATCGGTTAACAAATAAAGAAGTTATGGCAATTTCTTTTTTCAAACTACGAAATCTTCGCGTTCGAAGTCGCGGGCGCAGCTAGTAGTCTATACAATGACTAACAACACTATTTTTAATGTTACTATTAAGTATAAAAATAAGATTGCCACATGTCTTTATGAACACATCAATACGTGAGCAATCTGTTCGAGAAACGACCGTTTCATACTAAATATATACATACAGTGTCACATTACTAACATAACTTTGATATCCTTATACAAAATGTTTTAAATAGAAAGCATCGTTTTCCACGTTTATTTTTATATGGAACACTCGCCAAATTGGATATACATTAGTCATGGGACATATTTGGCAGGTGACATGTGACTGGTTGAAAAGTGACATAGACATATTTGGATTTTGTTAGATTGCAGCTCCAATAGGAATGAAATTCTATCTGAGGTAAGTTAGTAACAGTGTGGACAAAATTTTAACGAGCTCTGTATATCGTGATTAATTTGTAATAGTCGGATAATTGATATATTCATTAAAAAGAATAATTTATGCCGTTGTGTAAATAATTCATGTACATTTTTCCCTGTCCATACTGAGTATGTCTACGTAAATAAATAAAAAGGGAAAATCCACAGAATTGAAAGAAAACTTACAGAATACAAGCCGTCTGAGATTCTCGCCAAGATTTCTCTGTCAACATTTCTTATCGAACTTTTACCAGAATGTAACAAATGCACAAATGATAATTTCTAGGCAAACCTGGGTTTATACAAAATGTGCAATTGTTTAAAATTTTTGATTTTGTCTCTCATCGTACCTATCAAAGCGTGAAAAGGAATTTCGAGGACCGTGCAGTCTACCAAATACAAGTGTCCTGTGGTACATGCACAGTCGACATGGCTCAAAATGTCCTACCACCTTTAGAAACTCGTGCTGTTAGTGCCTAACGATTGAATGGTTCGAGTTAAAAACTAACTAGCTCTCCTGACGTGACCTAACAATAGGTACAAAAGATGTGTACACGAGGAAATAATTTCTAGGGATTTTATCTTCGGACTTAACTTAAGATATTTAATTGCCCACTTCATGAATATCCCAAGAAGCTAATGACGCAATAGAAATGGCTGCGGATTGTGAACTTTGTCTTCAATCCTGATGCTATGAACAAGATCATCCTGCCAAGAGTCTTCGAATTAGTACTGACTTAGGTTTGGTAAAAGACCTACTCACATAATTGCTTTATTTCAGATTATATTGAAATCCATTCTGCAATCTATAAAAATATAAAAAATCCTCTTCACGTAATTTTAAATTTTACAACATATTCACATTATTTATAGATTCATAATTTCAAAGCCACTTAATAGCAGTACGACTAATATTATATCTGACATATGGACGTTAACTAAGCTTCGTTAAAGAATATATTGAGAGTGCAATGACAGAGTTCTAACAGGCAATTAATAGATCTGAGAATAAATGATGGCCCGTAAGTACAGGGTGGAGACCAATCAAACTTATTAAACGGAGTTAACGATCGTACATAAAGGCGATGTCGTCTAAAGTTAAGCTTAGAGTTATATCATTGTTACCCTTACGAGGCAGTAAATATCGAATGCAAAATGTCTCATTTTTTCCAGAACCTATGTGTTTTATTCATGATACTCTTCATACGAACACTGCTGTTTTAGAAACTTGCCTCCCACGTTAGTGATGTCTGACTAAAATTCTACGTTACATGACGCATTGCGCTCATTGGGGGAGGCTTATGTCCAGCAGTGGACTGGGATAGGCTGATGATGATGATCATGATGATACTGTACATCTGTAAATATCTATTTTTTTTCAAATATTATCAGAAATTCCTCAAAGATAACCAAATGGGTACCGGCAGTGTTCTCATTGGCAATCCGTATTCGAATCTTTAATACCCAGGTTTCAGCTATAATTTTCTTAGTTGCGTAAATCACAAATCTGTAGTTTGGAAATGATAAATCTCCAGGCGCTTATTTCATATTGTATTTAGGTATGTATGTAAAAATACTTATTTTAAATCAAATTAAACTTATACATACATATACGAGTATGCCCTGTACACAATTAGACGTTCAAATAAAAAGTTTAGTCCGAGCTTAAATTTACTGAGAATCAATGTATTTGCCAGTAACTGCTCGTTGGTCGCGCGACTACCGATCGGGAGGTCTTGGCTTCAAGTTCCAGGTCGGGTCTATTGAATTTTTCTATTTTAGAATTTCTAGTGGTCACTCAAGTCCCAGGTCGGGTACTACCTATTGGATTTTTTCAATTCAGAATATCTAGTTGTAACTCGGAGACTGGATCTGTGCCCGGTGTATGGCAAAAGGCTCACCATCTCTTCCATGGGACGTAAACGTAGCTGGTGGACCGTGGGAGTGTACTACTCTCCCATTCGAGGATTATAGGCGTGATATTACGTTTCAGTGTATCTGCAAGTACTGAAGTTGGTGTCGCCAAGTAAAATACACAGTCACATTATTCCGGTACGAACATTTTGCTTCTTTTTATTGAATTTTGCAAAAAGCTAAATGCTTCTTCCATAAAAACTAACATTTAACAACTATTACTTATATTTTGGGTAGCTGCAGTCCAAACTTAGGTAGGTATATGAATTTAGTTAGACATTTAAGTAGTTACGCTGAGAACTATATTGATGACTCTAATGGGTTCTGCCGATTGCGTTGACCTTAACTACTGGTACTTTAGACGGATTACTTGTCCATTAGATTGGTAATAGTACTTCTGCAGATGAATCTTAGCTGTTTCTATCATGATTAAAATTGAGAGAAATTATAATTGGCTCTTGGTTCCCATGAAACATCTCCTCTAAAAAAATTTCTTCATTTTTAAGGATTACGCAGTTTCAATGTAATGTTCAGATATATTAAGTATTTCTGATTTATTTTTTACAGGTGGAACCGTTTTTGTAACGAATAATAACTTAAAATGAAAAAACATGAAAACTTTATAGCCTTAAAGCGGATGATCGGTCCGTAAGCCGATGAGCTAAACGAAATAAACTTGGGGGAGCCCGAACGTATCTAGTTAAATGGTCTAGGGAGACCAAAAATCTAGATATTGCGTAAAAATAAAAGTTATATTTTCATCAACATCATCCAAGCTTTTTTTTTCCACTGTTGATCATACATTTCATCAGAATAAACGCTTAGGCTTAGGCGTACCTTTAAAACATACATAACTTTTTATTATTAAATGTTTCGTGAGTATTTATACACATGATTAGAAAAATGACAAAGTCTCCGTCGCCTCCTCGCTGCAAGCGGCGGGAGCTCATGAGGAAGGACCTCGTACAGATCCAAAACTAATCAGGCCATCCCGAAAAACGTACGTGAGTTAATCCGGTACGTTTTTAATCATGCACACATAACTTCGCTAAGATGCACTAGGATTTGAATTCAGAACCCACGACGTCGTAGGCTGGATTCTAAGCAACCAGGCTCTTACCGCCTACGTGCGTTATCATTTACACATATGATAACCTTCACTTTCAAAAAACTGCCGTAATGCTTTGATAAATAATCGTAAAACACATGACTACTGTAAAGCTGATGCACTTCGTCACTGATAAGAGCTCTTCAGAATCATTCTGTTATCTAGATTTCTTATTAAGATTGTTTATCAACACGACGTTCTACTTTAAACAGCACACGAGTAAAATACTTAAGGCATTTGTTCATTGACGAGTAAAACTAAAAGAATATAATGAAAAATAGAAATTAGCAACGAGCAACGACTTAGCGGACGCGCTAACAGAATTAAATGAGAAGACAATGGATTTATAAAAAAAATATTATTAAGAGAAACCAATTGTCTCCGTCGCGACCTCGCTGCAAGCGGCGGTAGCTCATGATGAAGGACCTCGTACGGGTCCGAAACTAGTCGGGCCATCCCGCAAAACGTACGTGAGTTAAGCGGGTAATTTTTTTAATCATATGTATAAATACTCACGAAACATTTTATAGTAAGAGACACAAACCTCACACAGATTGATTTGGGAACAAAAATGCACTAAAAAGTGAAACATAATTGCGTATTTTTTTACTGCTCTCAAAATATGTAGTTATTAATATTTCTATCATAGTACCTTCATTCACTTTAACTTCTGAACTACTAAACCCTCCAAAAAAAGTATTTATATGTCCCCAACTGAATCACCGGAATTGGAATTAAAATTTTCATTGAGAAAGGTCTAGCAATAATACAATACAATACAAACATTTTGTTGTATACCATATAAAAATACAAAGTACGGAATATCAAAATTCGGTACAAACAAAAGGCAGTCTTATCGCTATACGAGCGATCGCTTCCAGACAACCTTTACTGGAAACAGCTTATTTAAAAAAAAATAACGAGGGCAGGGCATACAAAAATTGTAGCTTAACATATTCGCAAAATCACATGAAAGAATTTAAGTTAATTTGAAAAAATAATTTTATTTGAAATAATATATAATTAATACTTAGGATTATTAATAAGTATGCTTATTATTGTTTCAGTCAGCGACTTGGCCAAAGTAAATTTAAAGCAATCTTTTGTTCACAGATAACCCAATAATTATGTAATGACAAAGAAAAACTACTTGATTTGTTATTTTTCTTTGACTGGCATTTGTATACTCATGATCCCTGACTCCTGGCTGATTTAATTAATTATAAAAGCAAGTCAGATTGTGACCATTTAATTTTTATAGCCGTGAAATTATATGTATCATCGCTGCAAGACACACCAAGACAAATGGTTGATAAAACGTAACATCACGCTCCTAATACCCGAAGAGGTAGGCAGAGGAGTGTAGTACACTCCCAAGTTTTACTAGTCACGTTTAAGTCCCATGGAATAGGTGGTGAGCCTATTGCCATACACCAGGCATAATTCCAGACTCCGAATCACTACTAGAAATTCTAAATTAAAAAATTCCAATAGCACCCGACCCGGAATTTAAACCCAGGACCTCCGGAGCGGCAGTCGCGTTTGCAACCACTTGACCAACTAGGCAGTCAAATATTTCCACAAATGCTTAGTATAATATTTTTAACTTATCAGCAAAAAACTTCTTCTCCCCCAACTTCTCATCATCACCGGAGTTGACCGGTGGAAAAAGCCACTTGGCATTAAATCCTTTGTTACCAACCAAAAATATAGTCCTTTGTTACCAACAATAAAGGATAAATAAAAAAATAAAAAATCCTAGCACTTTCAAATAAATAAAGGTTAGAAAACAGAAAGAATGTACAGATGTACTTATATTTGCAAATCGACGCTTAATAATAAAAGTTACATAACTGTGTTTACATCTCTACTTATATCTTTTATCTATTTTTTACGTTCAGTAATGATTGTTGTATTTAGTAATACTAGCGCCGACAACTACCGTAAAAAGAAAATGGAGGAAAATGTTAAAAAGATCAAGTTGTCCGAGTTCTACGTTAGGACTTTTTAGTTGAAGTGGCTTTTCGAACTAATATAAGGAGAAATATATTATTGATAAATCCTAACTGGCTGCTGAAATCTTATAGGACAATAAACGAATATCATTACATTTTATTTCGTCGTGAATAGTTTCTAAGACCTATGCGGCTTATTCGTTCCGCAGTACCATTTAGTCCAAAATCAATGGCATCTGAACAACTGAAAAAACCAGGTCAGCTGGAGCTGTTCTCTACTAAAACAGAAAACGAACGGGTCTTTAGATTTAAACTTAAAATTAGTTACTACAAAAAGAGTGCTACAACTTTTATCTTTGTGTAAAAGTATATGTCGAACGACCATACGAGTAAATATCGAATTTCTGATTAATTTTTATTTAGTCTCCCAGGCAAATAGTGAAAGTGTATTTTATTACATCGTATGAGCGAAAACAAAATAAAATAGTAATAATGATGAGTATTAAGTCAATAACATAAAATATGTTCATTTATAAAGAAATGTGTAGGTAATGAAAGTCGACAGGAGAAACATTTGTAGCAAAAATAAAGTCGGCTCAAAAATTGACGAATATCTACAAAGTACCCTTTTTTTATCTTTCTACCTCCGAAAATCTTAACTCAAGACTCTGAGAACAGATTGATAAATAATGATTTAGCATTTGAAACTAATTTTCGTTACCATAAACAAAATTTAATAATGTATTCTATAATTATAAAATACCTAGTTATAGCGGTTCATGAAAAATTTACCTTAAGTATGTCCAATTATCTGATCCTTGAATCTCGTCGCTGCTGATATGTGAAATATCTTCAAAAATGTTCTAAATGTCTGCTACGTTAAATAGGAACTTTACGCCAATTGTCCATACCTATGTACCTAAGGAGCTATCGAGAAACGAAGCTTCTTCTTAAAAATTTTCATTTTTCTTTTCACAAACGGATCCACTTTGACACTAATCAAAAACGTCTATATTGTCGGATTAAAAAAACTGCACCACCTAAAAGTTCTTTACTAATACACAGGTCGAAAATTGAAATTCCGTACCAACAAGCAAAAAAGCCATTTGCCTTGTGGCCGAATAGAAAACTTTCGCGGCAAAATTCGAAAATAGAACGACCGTACGTTACACGGCCAAAATGGCGACATGCGGAGTCGTTAAAGGAAACGGGACTGGTATTTTCACTGTTCCTTGCTACGTATTATTTATTTCTATTGGAAAATTAGCCTTTAATGACCGGATTGGTGCGTAACGTTCTATAAGACGGTATGCCCACGCAAACTCGCTCTCGGGCGAGTGAACGCGCAATCCTTTTCGACGTCAAATATTCTGCTTAATAATTTAAGACTGCTCCGTAAACGATATAGGGCTCTCTATATGGCAGATCTCTGGTGTCACTTAATGTGTACATTCGCATGTGGAATCACATCGCGCTGATACAACACATGGATACAAAAATTAGGTGCAAACCAACTTTCCTATTTTACGAAAAACACTCTTTCGATAAATTATTCGAGTCACCAATTCGTGATTAGGTAATGGTTATGATTCTGATATATCTATATGTAACTGAAAACAATTATCCTTCGCAATAATAAATAAAAAAAAAACGACTCTAAAAATATTGACCTTAAAAGAGTCGATACTGTGTACAATATTACTCGCCGTGAGAGGGAAGAAATCCTACCTTTCTAAGGCGTAAAAATTCGCACTTGAAAAGAGCGGTAAACTATAGTTTAAAGTCTAAAAACCCTCATCACCCTGAAATGAAACCTATTTACAGCAATGAAACGATAACAGGACTGACAACGACAATGTGGTTAAGATTGTCAACAATAACAACAATGCGTAATTATAGTTAGAATTGAAATAAAATTTTAATAAAATTCAATAAAAGGACGGAAAAATTAACCTACCCTAATACTTGTTTTAAATAGAAACAGAGTTCATCTTATTGAATAATTCTACGCATAGAGATGACTAAAAGAGCAAGGAAACAAAACCTGCGCCTTTAAATTATCCGATGATACAGTGCAGGAAGCAATAAGATTAGTAAAATGTTGTATTTCTTTACACTTATAATATATTCAAATAACTGTTAAACTGATTTGTAATAATAAAGCTTTATTATATAAGGTTATGAAAAATTGCCCATTTATTCACGCCTAAATTTATTAACTTCGTCAACGTTAAACCTCAAATATTTATTGACACTGTCATCTTCACACTACGTCTATGTAAAACAAAAACTAGAAAAATAAACGGATGTCTGGATATAATTGGTGGTATTAACAACTCGATAGTACATCCCAATATACGATTTATTATAGCGTGCCTCAATAATTTTATTGTACACTTAGACTGCGCCGCCTACATTTAATGATCTTAGTCTTTGTTCCTTGACTATTATAGTAGAAACTTGTTCGGCCACAAACACATTCCTGTGACGTTCTGTTACTTTTATCCTGTAGATGTCGTTACGAGCGGTACCTTGTGGGTCTCCCACCTTTTCTGCGTTCGACTTTTATGGATCAGCTTTCTGAGAAATGTTTTAAGATATATAATAATACTTAGCTTGTGTTTCCAGTCCGATCTGACCGTATCCTACTCGTATAGATGTTTGCATAGATTTGTTATTAAAATTAAAAATGTAGGTGGGTGGATATTTCTCAATAGATACATACATATATTATATGTTTTATAAGCACTTTCTAGTGTTACCACTGTTGCCGTTCCACTCATATATTTTAGTTTAAGGGAGGTATATTAATGAGTCCAAAAATTTGAACTTTACATATTATATGATGTGTAGTCGGACATGTAATCATATTCTGAACGGCTTGACCGATTGGCGTCATACTTCTACTTGAAAAAAAATATTGACGTCATTTTTATCTGTGATTATCTGTCCGCCAAATCGGAACCAAAGATAAAGTATCATAGATAAGTACAAGACAAACAAACATAAGATGTAAAATAAAGAACATGGGAACGGATGTGTGTTTTGTTGTTCGATGTTTGCGTAGGACTAATTAATGAGGGATGGTAGGGCATAACTTGTGTTCAGATCTGGCTTTCCAAGAATCAAGATGAAACAATATTCAAGCGGATGTGATCATAAACAAACACCTTTTGTATGATTTATTCATATCCGTTTGGTATTTTGCCATTTGTTTTGCGACATCGCCAAATATATTTTCGATTTTGGAATTTAAGATTTTAAAAGCTAGACTTATTCGAATTTTAGAATAACGGTTAAATAGCGCGTCTAGTTGCTATGAGACTTACATCGTCATCGTCATCAGTCTATCTCAGTCCACTGCTGGACATAGGCCTCCCCAATGAGCGCCATTACACCCTGTCCTCCGCTTGACATTATATTATCATAAACTAGCTGAGCCGGCAAACGTTGCTTTGCCATATAAATTATTTCTAGTGAATATTTTGGTCGTTAAATAAAATATAACTGACTTATCGTAAGTATATGAGGATTTGACTGCCTCGTTGGTCGAGTGGTTGCTAGCGCAACTGCCGAACCGGAGGTCCTGGGTTCAAATCTCGGGTCGGGTACTATAGGATTTTTATAATTTAGAATTTGTGGTAGTGACTCGGAATCTGGATCTGTGCCCGACGTATGGCAATAGGCTCACCAGCTATTCCATGGGATGTAAACGTAACTGGTGAAACGTGGGAGTGTACTACACACTTCTGCCTACCCCTTCGAGGATTACAGACGTGATGCTACTTTTGTTACGAAAAATTTATTAAACTGATTAATTTAAAAAACAGATTTTTCTTTTTACAGATGCCGACAAGTATGATTAATTTTCAAAGTAAGTTAAATGATCATTACATTTTATTATGTATTATATTATGTACCATAGTTATTTTAGCCTAGCCCGTTGGTTTAGTGATTAATAGACCTGACTGCTGCGCTAGGGGTCGTGGTTTCGATTCCCACCCAGAATAAATATCAGTGCGATAACCACATGTACTTGTTCTGTGACTGGGTGTAAAAATATATTTATAAGAACATATTTATATGTATACATGCAGTTGACCAGCCGTATGGTTACCATAACATAAGCTCTCTTGGCTACTTTCAGATGGCCGTGTGTGTAGATTTCCGGAGATATTTATTTATTTATATATCTATTATATATTGATTTAGATTAAATTAGAATAAAATCATCTATTAGTTGTCATTTTAAGTGTCGTACACCCCTACCCCTATTATTACTATAAATTTACATTCTCTTCTACCTGAAAGCTGCCTGGAAGAGATCGCTCTGATAGCGATAAGGCCGCCTTTGTATACCTAGCATTAAGCAATTCTTATATCTATACATGTTATTTTATATCGGTATAAAAACAAAGAGCATAAATAAATAAATAAATAAATAGATTAAACATATTAAACTTAAGAAACACCATCGTGAAAAGACCCATTAACTTTAGGAATTACAATTTAAGAACTTAAAACTACATACATCTCATCATCAGCCTTACAGTCCACTGCTGGACATAGGCCTTTCCCAATAAGAGCCATCGCGCCCTGTCCTCATTCACACATACGCTCAAAAAAAATTAACTAATTAATTCAGTGTAAAACATAAAGACATTCTGACCACAACAGTTTAATTTAACAGTTATATTAACTAACTAGACTTTAGATATAATTTAAATCGAGTGAAAACCTGAAATATTTCTGTCCGGTCTTGGAGCGCTCGGAGCCCTTCGCTCTTGCAGATTGCAAGCCATTTGCAAACTGAAACAATGCGGGGACGGTCGACACTTGAATAGGTAGCCGCTGCTGACAAATTTCCACGAACATTTCCGAGCTTCGGAACGCAAAACAGTCGGTCCCAATTGTTATTGCACGATATCAATCGTTAAACCATATTGGAGGCTTTGCGACCGGTTTAAATACAACCGAGAAGCGGTTTGAGTACTAATCGTAAAACAGCAATATTATAGGTACACTATCCAAAGCTACGACAGTTGCAAGAATTGATCCAAGCCCAGCAGTGGGCCATAAGTGTTGTATATATATATCTTTTTTTTTTTTTAATCGACCCATTAACATTCCACTGTTGGAATATGGGTCTCCTCTCATATTGAGAGGGTTA
>DWJK01005705.1:0-10975 GCA_018248815.1 Croniades pieria auraria
TATTTTTTCAAAACTTACGAAATCTACGCGTACGAAGTCGCGGGCACAGCTATTTTTTACTATATTTACTCTTGGTGGTCATAGCGTGATGTTCTTGAAATAGTTTTTTAACAGATTGTTCTCTAATTAACGCGGGTGAAACCGCGGGGCACAGCTAGTATCTAATATAATAGTGTTTACATATTTATAGTTTTACATACTTAAAATTATATGTATGTTTATCAGCTGTCTTGTCGCTATGAACACGCTTTGCTTATTTTAAGGTCAAACGGCCGTGTGAATTATTATTATTCCAACTAAAAGGTTAACATTATTATCTCCTGTTAATAATATTATTTTGAAATGCAAAAATAGAATCGGATCACGGACTTTATAATAACAAAACCTTGGTTTGCAAGTTACGAAGTGACTGAAGTGTGTTATTATTACTTGTTAAGCATCTAATATGATGACGAGCTGCGAAAGGCTGCAGGCAGATGCTGGATACGACAAGCCGAGGACACGGCGCGATGGCGCTCATTGGGGGAGGCCTATGTCCAGCAGTGGACTGAGATAGGCTGATGTTGATGATGACGATGATGATGTAATATACACATACACTGTAAGTATGATATCTAATATTGACATATTCACACATTAATATAATTTAAATATTGTTAATAGAAAGTATTGATCATGTACATTAATATCGAGATACATAAGGTTGTGCTATTTGCAAGGAATAGGAATTCCAATGAATTGGTATATTTTCGGTATACGAGTATGCAGAACAATTTAAATTGTAGTAAATAATTACCATTTACATAAATTAACATCAATGAGACATTAATTAGGTTAAAATTAATCAAGTCGTAAAAAATTTAAGGAAATTTTATTATACAGTAACTTTCGCTGTAAATATGCGGACGTCGGGCAACGTCGTATTAATAGTTGACGATTGTGCATCTAAAAGATTTGTCCAGTGATGTGGATCGCAGGCTGGGCGGGTGGTGGCGGGCGGGAGGCCGTCACGTGGAGCTCGGGGCGCCGGCGCGGCCGGGCCGCCCGGGCGCTCGGCCGGGCTCGCGGCCGCGGCATTCCCTCGCCGGCAGCCGCGCCGCGTTATGTGCGTCCCCGCGCCAGCGGCTGTGCGCGTCGCGGCTTTCCGCCCAGCGGCCATAGCGTCCCGAGCGGGCCGCGGGGCTCGCGTCGCCGCCGGCGCCTTCTCGCGTTGAACGCTGGGCTGCATGGTGGAGCGCGCCGCGCGGGGGGCGGGGAGGCAGGTGGCCTCGCGCAGGTGCGGCCCGCGCACGGCCCGGGGCCGCATTAGCAGCGCGTGGAGGCGCGGGCCCGCCGCGGCGCGCGCCCGCCCGCCTGCTCGCGCTCATGGAGCCGCCATGGGAGCTGGAACTGGAGCTACGGAGGCACATCGAAACCTGCGCCTGCACCTGCGACCACATGGGCTATGGGAACTATATGGACTATCAGGTGGCACCGCCGGCCCACGCCTGCATCTGCCGCGCGATCACCTCGCCGCACGCCCACGTATGTGTCGATTGTCGCGCCTCCATTCCCGCATGTCTCTCTCCGGTCCGCTAGGGGCCGGGTCCACGCTGACCTTGTTTAGTGTTCACATGTCACTGCGTGTTGTTGTGCCCGCCGTGTAACTACCGTGACAGATCTCTGTTGTGACATTATATTTGTAATTAAAGCTTCGGCACTTTCAATATCATGTTTTGTTTACTTTCCGACTTGTTTTTCATATCAATTATAGATGTTTATTTCACATGTTATCTTTTCATTTCATTTCATCTCGCACATTCTTGTTGTTGTTCCTCTGTTGACAATTTATATAACCTATAGGCTGTTTTCGTATTGTGAAACAGAGGCAAACCTAGTTCACTGTAA
Source organism: Croniades pieria auraria (assembly GCA_018248815.1). NCBI lineage: Eukaryota > Metazoa > Arthropoda > Insecta > Lepidoptera > Hesperiidae > Croniades > Croniades pieria. The sequence continues at coordinate 1,888 of DWJK01005705.1, forward strand.
CAGTCCGATGGGCTTAAAATATTCTATACGACTTAATATCTGTTCTCGTTGTAAAAAAAAATTTGAGAACCAACCATTAGTTACAATCGGGTTTTTTCTTTGACATTTAACAATAAAACACTTGTATCGGACATAATTACTTAAATCCAATTAGAGAATTGAGTAATATAATATTTAAGGAAGAAAGGATATATTAAAATGTGTGTATTTGTTTTCAGTCTAAAATCATTATCGTTATACATAATAAACATAACTTACACAATGTTATATCAACAAAATATCAAATTCATAGATATATCTATAGAACAGTTACATTGAAAAGGAAAACGCTTGGGATATTTTAGTCTATTGTAAACAACTCCATACAAATATATCTACGGACTAAAATCGTTTCAATTGTTACCGAAATTCCTAACGCAAGGTACCACTATTAGATCTGGAATCGGTTCGCTTGAATAAAATACAAGGAGCTTGAATAAAATACTAGAATTCGTTTCATATACATATGAGTTACTTAGTACGATGATGTTTAGTGAATTTATTTAGAGATAACTAACATATATTAACTATTCAATCACTATTAATCGACACATTGAATTATTTTTCATATGATTTATTATACTATTGCGGTTATATATATAACTGTAATGATAATAATAACTTAAAAAAAAAACAATATTTACATAAAAAAGTTCATCTAAAATGTCCTTGTGAGACATGGATCCCAAAACACTGGCAACATTACCTCGCTCAATTATAAGCCTCTGTGCGAAGTAACTGCTAGCCCTTTGGTCCCCAGAGACAAGAACAAGTTTGGAATAAATTAAATATTACATTAAACACATTAAATTAAATATGACATCAGAAATAATAACGAGACATGCGAATAATGAACAGCATTAAAAGATTAATAATAAAAAACCCTTCGTTACTTTGGTCAATATTAATTTTCCTGTATTTTAATATTGAAGCTTGGAATCTACCCACGTAATTCTTAGGGCGCATTTACACTTTTATCGTTCACCAAAACGCTACTTTATAGGGTTTTAACACTAACCGGATTCGGTTTTGCCGTACCGTGATTACAATCATACGTTTGCACGCGCAGCTGGAAACCGTATACGAAAACCGTTTTAGTAAACCGTAAAAGTGTAAAAACGTCCTTAGTGTCACTACCTCGTGGCGTGATAAAAACTTTTACCGATAACAGTCAAATAAATCGCGCTCCTTCGACGGAATGAAAGTTAAACAATAAAAGTTGCCGCTCCCATCCGAGATCAATGTAATTAGATCTGTTTTCCCTTTGCCGTACACCCTTTGTGCTTTGAAATATTTTATTTTCCAGTAAAATGGTAAAAACACGTCGGTAGTTGGTCAAAACATGTGCATTTACCGATTTCAAGAAAAGAATTTGAATTAGGAATTTGTACTCATTTCTGTTTTATTCGAGACTATATTATTAAACTGTTTTCTTATAGTGTATTTAATAAAAAAAAAAGGGATTATAATACAGATAAAGTTATATTTTCATAATTAATTTAAGGCCATTACCCAAAAGTAGTGTAGTAGCAATCTACGGGTCACCTCCGTATGAAAAAATATCAAAATCACGCTCACATGTTGGATTTGTCAAACGAATTATATAATCACTCTCACTTTTACTATAAATTCACTTGACTTTGAATAAGTCTTTTTATTTTATTACTTTCAAACTAATATGTTATTCTTTATGTCACTACACTGAACTTTGATAAAAAAAAAAACAACATGGCGCATAACCGACAATCATGACGATTTGCTATAAAATGTCTGTCATACGTCGATAAAGAATTTTTTTTTTTTTTAAATAAATTAAATTCAATAATATTCGGTTACGGCGACCACAGTTTTACTTTCTTAGTCCCGTGACCGATTGAAAACAGTGAAATTGTAGAAATACATCACGTCTGACGGATAGAGATATTTGATGTTCGGTGATCTAACCCTCGAGGGACCTGGCACAATCATAAATTAATAATAATAATAATAAAACTGGTATATAAACTGGTAGATTTCGATGTTAGTACATTTAAATCATATTAAATAAAGAAGTACATATATGGCACCATTTCAATATCAAATCATACATACTTAGTATATACTTGTATGTACATACATATCGTTGGTTGATTTATTTACATAAAAATGTCATTCAATACTCCAGAGACCAAAACTTTCTATAAATTCTCGAATATGATTTTTTGGGGAATTCGAATTTTATGGGAAAACTTTTAACGATACGTGCGCCATTCGAGCGGTCCCATTAAGAGCTGTGATTTTTGATATCGTATATTTTAATGCGTATAAAAAAAAATGCGATCGTATAAATGGCAATATGTTAATTGAATAACGAGTTCAATGCTCATAATTTAACTGCTTCGTGTTAATTTGTGGTTGGGCAAATATATACAGTGTAATTTTCAAACGAACGTAGAGTTTACTTTTTAAACGAATGCAATGTCCTATATTTTAAGAGAACGCTGAGCACAAGTTTTAAACAAACGCAAAATGTAATTTTTGAAGGACCGCACAGTATAATTTTTAAAGTAACGCAGAGTGTAATTTTTAAACTAACGCAGAGTGTAATTTTTAAACTAACGCAAAATGTAGATTTTAAACAAACGTAGAATTCACTTTTTAAGCAAACACATAGTGTAGATATTAAACGACCGTAGAGATTATTTTTTAAGCAAACACGGAGTGTGATTTTCAAAGAAATGTAGCGTGCAATTTTTAAAAAAGAATTTAAATTTATGTCATCATCATTATCGTCAGCTTATTTCAGTCCACTGCTGGACATAGGCCTCCTCCAATGAGCGCCATCGCACACTGTCCTCGGCTTGTCGCATCCAGCATCTGCCTGCAGCCTTTCGCTGATCGTCAAATTTATTTCATTAAACTTGAAAAGAATCTGTGACCCGCTGATACCTCATGTAAAAGTGGATAGTTTCATCTGTTAGCTACGTTTCATGAATGGCGCACAATGCATTCTTTTCAATGTTGTTTCAAGTCCGTGGCTAAATATTATCTGTTATATTAAACTGTCACACAAAAGATTCGAGCGGGAAATCGTAGTGCTTTCAAATTGGTTGTATTCTTCAGTTATATAATTTCAACTGACGTTAGCTGACCTAAATATCCATTCGGTAGACTGATATTTCCGTGGTGAAGGCTGTAAGTTATATTTCTGAACGCAGATTGGATAACGTTTAATAATTTATATCGAAAATAATAGTATTGGTATAATAGTATTTCGTATTTATTAACATTGTATTATGAAGAAGTTCACAGTTCTACATTAGTGCTTTGCCACCTTTATTATTAAAAAAACTCCTGGGACAGTTTGTGACAGTGGTGGTTATGGGTGACCGGATTAAAAAATGATTACTTTTTACTTGTCACTATTATTTGATTTCACGTGTTAAAACAGATATTTTTTAATTACGTCATAAATTAATTATGAATTTTATTATTATAATTTTTTTTATTCTTCTCTATAGAATTTACGACATTTATTCATTACATGCGTGGTGGCAAAAATGTTCTGTAACTTCACACAATGCAAAACTAAAGATACTTAAATATTTTTGCAATTTCATCATCATCATCATCAGCCTATCATATTCCACCACTGGACATAGGCCTCCCCCAATGAGCGCCATCGCGCCCTGTCCTCGGCTTGTCGCATTCAGCATCTGCCTGCAGCCTTTCGCAGATCGTCATCCCACCGAGCTGGAAGGAATTTGACGTTGATATATTAATGTAATCCTAATAATTCCTTATACATATTTTAGAACTTGAAGGGAACTGTTGACGTCCAAAAGTTGTATATCAGATTTATTAAAGGACTCATTTATTACATACGTTAATGATAATGGATATTCTTTAGCAAAACATGCGGACAGAAAAACATGAATCCCTAGAGTTAAATTCTTAGTATGCAAGGCTTACATAAGTATTTAAAAAACATTTAATAATTTTTGTGCCTGAACAGAGTGATGATTGCAGAAGAAGCATGTCAGGTTCGTGAGGAGAAACATGTTTGGAATTTGCTCTGGCGGGATGTTACAATAGCAGTCTTGGAGAATTATAAAATAATATAAAAATAAATAAATAAAATATGTAGTTATAATAAGTACCATTGAAATGCCTATACATTAAGTTATTATATAAATATTTTTTATGTAAAAAGATTTATCTTTAGCAATTTTTTTTCCTTTACGACTGTATTCCCCTAAGGGGACTGAGGGGTAGGCAAAGCAGTGTAGTATACTCTATGTCACAAACATATAGACATACAGACAAACAGACAAAATGAAAAAACATTGTTTTGGGTTTTCTTGTGTATAAAAAGGCACCCCATTTTGAATTTTTAAATATATTTGCCATGTACAGACAGCGATCAGTTACGGTTTTATTATATGTCTAAATATACATTATCCTAAGTATTTGTTTTCATCATATTTAGTGCTTGAAAGAAACAAAACTCTAACTGAAACTTCATCCATCAGCCGTTACAAGTCCACTGCTGGACATAAAGTGCTCCTAATCGACGGTTCTCCACTCGGTACTAACATAAATTACGGTATGCGCGATAAAAAACATTTCGTTCATACTCCCACACACTCCACTGACAAAAGTTCACGGTGCGTTGTCGAGAATGGTGTAAAAAGGAAGAAAGTACGGAAAATGCTACGTCTTTAATCTTGATAAGTAAACGGAGTTGGGCTTTTAACAAATTTTATGCCGCCATCTTTTTTTTAGAGCTTCCTTCGGTATAGGTTAGGTGTAAATTGAATTTTCGAATATTTATCACGCGCTCGTTTTCTTAACAAAGCTTGTATATAAACTTGAGCCAATAATTATTTGGGCTTAAATAATTTAATAAATTCACCTTACGTTTCTTGCTCTTCAATTCAAATTTATTTTAAATAATATTTATAAAACCTTTTAGAAATTTGACAGAAAAAAAGTACAGGAATTTCTTTGTAAAAGCTAACTTTTATTTTCCGACCTTATTTAAGAAACGTTCAACTAACCCGCTTCTGGTGTTTTTAAACTATTTAAAATAGTCGGTGTCTTTTGTGAAAAATTGATCTGTCCTATCTTTGTTAAGCATTAGAACGGTCGGGCTCATCAGAGCGCGCTGATGTCTAATTTTAAATGGCGACCTAGTTGAAAAATTCGGTCGCCCGAAAAGGTTCCATTTAAAAAATAATTCACAAGTCTCACCCCCTCACTTGTGTACCGTTACGCGGTTAAAGTGAAATTTATCATCTTTTAATCAAACAGACTTCATTGTCTCATTTTTTAAGTTTTCATTGTTGGTGTGATGTTATTGGGGAAAGAATATAAAGATATTTTGAGCTTTATTGTAGTAATGAGTTTTTTAATTTTAATTGGTGTATCTGTGTAAGGTTTGTGTGTGTCTGTCTGTGTGTGTTCTGCGTAAAGTTCACAAATTCATTTAATAAAATCAAAAGTAAAATATCATCATCCAGGAAAAGTAATAAAAAAGCTGTATATTCAAGGAAAAATAAATTACCTAACGTTTATAAAAAGGCTGCAGGTAATCGACGCATAATATAACATAATGCGCACTCCTGCGGTCGTCGACAGATACTCTACTCACAAGTACACATTTAATACGTGACATCGTGCACATTATGACGAGGAAAAATTGAGAAGAAACTTTCTATAAGTGATTGTGAGAAATAAACTTACGACAAAATGTTTTTCATCTAAGTAAATTTTATGTTATGTATATAAGAAAACAGGTGTCATAAGTCTACAAAAAACTTTTAATTTCTTTGAGGTTATCTTTAAATAAACACGTACAGCAAATGCATAATTAAATTAAAATCTCTTTAAAATGAAAACATCCCATTAGTGTATTATGTGGTCCACCAACATAAAACTCATCTAAACACTATCACTGTCGCAGTATATTACGCGAACATTTATCTAAAAAAACAACATGAGTGACAAAAAGAAATGGGTGTACCCATCCGCAGGATTCAGTGAGCGCGGCTCGCTCCAAGGAGCATTAGCCTACGTGTTCTATAAAAGAGCTCGCCTCCGGAGGGCCGGCTAGTTGTAAGGTAACAATGGGGGTGCAAATTTCACGCAACATTATGCTTGTGGGGGCAGGCCTCGGAGCCGTGCGCGCCCGCTGTCTGGCGTGCAGCGAATCGATGCAACTCCGACCACCCACTGCTCTACCCCGGCCAATGTTTTCGCAACTTGCTCACCGACCGCCTGCCAGCTCCTGTAGTTTGTGCGACCGACCTGTGACTCCAATTCGCTTATTCAAACTGTAAACAATAGTTATTTATAGAATTTTTCCGTCGTCCAACTGTAAGAAGCAAAAGTTTCCGTTTTGCATTACATAATGTTCATAAGGTTGTCTTTTAAGTTCTACAATTTCAAAATACACGCTACGTGGTGCGTTGTTGTATTTAGACACCTATAACAATTAGAAATCAAAAAATCTCTCACTCTCATTAATCACAGAATTAAAATGGCTTACCTTAAGTTAAAACACATAGGCAGGTCCTAAATGACCTAATAGTTCGCAAACATGTACAATTTTAGCGTGTTTATAAATATAGTTTTTTAATTAATAATTATTTTTATAATTTTTGTCTATTAATGACCTCTTTTATATTTGTACGCGTTTAAACGCAGATATTCACAATGATAAGTATACTTCTCTCTCGTGATTACGATAACTTTTTAAAGTACTTCTAAGACCTCGGTAATTTTAATTATATATTAATGTCTAAAATAAGAAACTGTTTTTTGTGGAACATTTGGCGGGTTTTTTAATATACTTTTTTTAAATATTCACTGTTTAACATTAAACATTTGTTCATTAATGATGACTTCCGGCTCCATAGCTATTTTCGTAGCAGATCCGTTACGCTTTTCATAGCGTTTTGTTTTTGATTAAATTCATCTAATGATTATTTTTTAATCCTTTTGTTTTTTTTTGGGTGGATTAGTTAATTTTTCATGTTTTAAGAATTGTTTACTTATTAATAGGGTAACTTTTTAACGTCGTATTAGCTGCTACTATTCTATCGAAAATAATTGTATATACTCGTATATACAAATTGGAAATGTATTATGTAAACGTGATGAACGTGTGAATAACGTGTGAATATCGTGTGAACAACGTGTGAACAACGTGTGAACAACGTGTGAACAACGTGTGAACAACGTGTGAACAACGTGTGAACAACGTGTGAGATGATCAACATGTTAAATTTACTAACCAAACCGACAATGACCTTGAAATACAAAAAGTTTTCCCGCCATTTTGTTAGGAAAAAGAACAGATTTAGACAATTTACACATATCCGATTGACTGCAATTACATCATTACATGCAACATAATAAATACAAGAGAATTCGTGGAGAAAGCGAGACTGCAGTCTTGTTAATAACCAGCCCGGCAATCGCGACACCGTCGGAAATAGATGCCTTGCTTGGCCCAGTTCACGTGGTTTATACAGAACGCGACTAGTATTAAGACAAATGAACTCACCACAGCATCCCGAGATAACACGTGCTCATATGTTATGCAACTTGTGCTTAGAGACACACTATTGATGTCTACAGCTTTTATATACATGTTAGACGTATGGAGAATTGTTAATAGATTGTAAAGTATTTAAACATATATATAACAATAATAATAATAATAATCGACCCATTTTTTCAACTGTTGGAATATGGGTCTCCTCTTATATTGGTTAAGGCTATAGTGTGCCACGTTGGTCAAGTGCGTGTTGGCAGCTTTACATACCTTAGAATTTTTTTTTTAGTTAGTACCTATCTAGGTTATGATATCTTTATATTGTTCTCTGCTCACCCCGTACAGAACTTGCTTGACGATATAATAAAAATTGTGTCCTCCATCTTTGTTTCTTACAAAATACAAACGAATATAAAATAAGTAAATATATTAAATACAATTTCAATTTAAAACATCGGCTTGAAGATACTTGAAAGAGAATTTTCTGTTCTAGTGTCATTAGCTTTGATGTTCTCGTTTTACTGATAATTGTTTTTGTCGCAGTTTTATATGCAGTGGGTAGTGTGGGCGACTCTACACATCGGAATGATTCTTTATTGTTACAAGGACTTGGATAAGATTAAAAAGTTTACCCGTTCCGCGACAAATTGTGGGTATGACTTTTAGTTAGGTTTCTGTGACCTACTTGTACCCACTTCTCACTTCACTACGAGTAATGACTGGAAAATGTGCCTGTAATATGCGAAGAGAGCGGTTTTTTAAATATAATGTTTTGAAAGTATATATTGAGTTTTTGTGACAAGATAATCAGTTATCGTTATTTCTTATTTATGTCTGGATATTTGTCCTGTGTATGGCAATAGACTCACCGCCTATTCCGTAGGACATAAAACGTAACTGGTGAAACGTGGGAGTGTATTACTCTCCTCTGCCGACCCCATCGGAGATTACAGACGTGATTTTTTGTTTTTTTTGATATTTTAATGCTAATGTCGACGTTTTTCGTGACAGTTATCTTTTTAATTGACAAAGCATTAAAAAATAAAAACTTAAGTATCATTCCAGTTTTCCATTGGGTAATTAATGTAAGATGGTGGCAAACATGTTTGTGTAGTTGCTACGGTTACGGATATTGTATTTACATATTAAACAAAACAAATTCCCATATATGTCTAGCATCATTATAAATCTTTTATCTTCTACTGTTGGAGACGGCTCTCTTCTCAGAATAAGAATGGTTAAGGCCACATCTGCCACGCTGATCGAGTATGGACTGTTGTTAAAAGTTACATATTATATTATTTATATACTTAGCCTTGCCATAAATATTGTTACACAGAAAAACAAATTTTTTTTTGTATGTAACATTTATTAATACTACAGTGTGTTAGTTTAATACATTAATACAAAACCAATAAAAATATATAAAGCTTATTCAAAGTGGTCTCCATTGGCTGCAAGACCGACCTTTAAACGTTGAGGTCAGTTATCAATAGCAGCACACACTCG
>DWJK01005706.1:0-10973 GCA_018248815.1 Croniades pieria auraria
CATATTGAGAGGGTTAAGGCCGTAGTCCTCCACGCTGGCCAAGTGCGGGTTGGCGGACTTCACACACCTTAGAAAAAAAATTTTTTTTTTTTAATTCTAAGGCATGCAGGTTTCCTCATGATGTTTTCCTTCACCGTTAGCAAGTTATATTTAAATTTAAAACGCACTTTTGTCAAGAGATGCGCGCCATGGATTTGAACCCAGCACCCCCGGAGTGAGGGGCTAAATTCTTAACCACTAGGCTATCACTGTTTTTTTTTTTTTAATATATTTCTTAGATATTTCTTTATTAGATATTTCTTAGGAACATACATTTTTACATCAATGATTCTCTTTACAATTCATCAACAACACATGGTTCCATTGTTGGACACATGTCTTCTTTCAGAATGAAAAAGCTTTCAGAGGTTTTTAACGAACTTGTTATTATGCCAGGTGTCATAAAAGGATCAATTGCGCACCTGCATGAGCGGCATTAGAAGGTTTTGTCCATGACGAAGATTCTGGAACAATAGCAGGGAAGTTATATGCTCTAACAAACCTGCTGGTCCTATATATCAAGCTGAAGATATAACAAATGTGACACATTAAAATACTAACATTATCCAAATCGAGTATGACGCGACAACTATAACAATTATTATTCCTACATAGCCACACTAGATCCCTTACGGGGTGAGCAGAGAGTACCGAGTGACAAATATCTTCTGCGCACATCACTCTATTCACACGTACATTTAAATTAAAAAAAACCGTTAACGTGACTATAACGTAACGTAAATGTCACGCAACGTAGTGTAGGAACATATTATTCTTTTACATGCTCACGTAACTGAGAGCATCACGTTGGGTTATCGCGTCAGCAATGACTACCTTTGATTCCATATATTTAATTGTGCAAAACTGTCAGCTAGTATCTAATCTACACGATCCAGATAAGTGAGCTTTGGTCTCCATCTCAATTTAATATAAATATATCAGTTGAGCTCCCTCACCGACAGTCATGAAGAGGAGCTTGCAGCCGGCCTCGAATAAGTACTTGGACGGCTCCGTATTGTGGAGCCGGTGATAGATGATGTCGTAACCCTCGCAAGACTTCTGTGGCAGGAACGAGAATTCCCTGCAAGCGGTAAAAAAGAGATTAGTTCCGACAAAGAAACAGATTAAACCTAATATGATGAAACATAGCTGGTGAAACGTAGACGTCCACTACACTCCTCTGCTTACCTTTTCGGGGATTACAGGCGTGATGTTACATTTTCGTATGATAAAGATTTTTACATACATTGAGATAAAACTACTAAGGTAAAGACATAGATTGTAACTAAATACAGAAGACACAGTAATTTCCCAATCCATACTAATACAATAAATGCGAAAGTGTATCTGTCTGTCTGTCCGTTACCTCTTCATGCTTAAACAGTTGAACCGATTCAGATGAAATTTGGTACAGAGATAGTTTGAACATGTGGAAGGACATAGGAGGCTACCTGTCAGCCCGAAAAAAGGACTTGAAGGGGTTGAAATAAGGGATGAAAGTTTGTATGGGAGTTCGTGACTATCGAAAATAAGACAATGAAACTTTGTACTTAGGCTCTTAATAAGAAGTAAAGCAATATTAGTTCTAGCATTTTTAAAATTACGACCTACATGTGGATGAAATAGTAGTTGAAAATCAGCTTGAAAGACGAAACAAATCTGTTTATGCTTACTATGCGTCTATTTATTGTATTGGGGCGGCGGCGAAATGCAAATGCAGTATCCTAAAAAATTCAAAATGCTGCCCAAAGCATTATTCCACGTGAAGAAGTCCCGGGCAAAAGCTAGTGTTTAATAAAATGAGAGGCACGTATCTTATCCATTTTGAAATTGTAAGCCATAGGGGATACATAGGTGTAAAGATATGGAGAGTGAGACAGCAAATCGAAAATTGAATTTTAAATCGTATTACATTTTCGACTATACCCTTCGGAGCTGCATGAGACTAGAGTTCTACTAATCATTAGTCTTAAGTGAGAATAATTATCATCATCAGTACAGTTATTAAGAAAAATGTGACATCATGTCTGTAAGCCACGAAAAGGTAGGCAGAGGTAGGCGGGTTGGAACATGAGCTGTCCTAACGATACTTTCTTTCACCTTTACATCAAGTGATATTTAATATTTAAAAGCACATTATTTTATAGAAGAGGAAAAAATTTTGTTGGAGAAGCTCGGATGGGTCCTATACTAGTCAGGTAACACAAAAAACATACGAGAGTTAAATCTGTACATCATTTAATCGTCATGTTCAAGCATAATATATTCCGATACCATAAAATGGACACATGCATACAGTCACGAATAATCTAATTGAGCAGATCGCTTGACCGGACGAGGCCGGCCAGTCACAGCGCAGTCACTAATGCTGGCTGACTGACCGTGCTACCTCGCACGACGAGTTACACAACTGATCTGTTTTATATAAAAGACTCAACTGAAGGTTAATAGTTGGCATACATTTAATGTAATATTTATTTATTATTGTGCAACATCCTTAACTGATTATCGTAAAGACGGACTTGAACTCGAGGACGTATTCGGTGCCTGATGGCATTTTAACCCTGAGTATTGGAGTGAATGATTCGTAGGTATAGATTTTATAACAATAATATGTCCTACGTCCCACCATAGAACAGGGGGTGAGCCTATTGCCATAGACCAGACACGAGTTTAAACTCCGAGCTATAACTAGGAATCCTGACTTACAAAAATACACCGTCCCCGACCCTCGAACCTACGACTTCTCAATCAGCAGTCACTCTTGCAACCACTCGAGATATTAAGAAAATTATGTGAAGAAAAGTATAGCAAGACTGAACCTACCCGTACTTTCTTTCGTTTCCCATTAATATTTTCTGAGGCGTGTAATATGTGCCAACCCGAAGTTGGGCAACGTGGCTTACTATGACCTGACACATCCTGACCTGACTAAGACGTCCCTGTCCACAAATGAAATTATGATACAGTTAGTGGTGACGTCATGGAGATGATCATTATGGTGATGTATTTATACTTCTGCCAAACCACACGTATGTCCATTCGCATTGTTGTGGCATTTGATATTGGCACCAAAACGTATTTATATGACAGTGCAATGTTGTTATGTTAGACACAATGTGTCTTTGTTATTGAGGACTCATAAATGTTTCATGAAACAAACGTGGGTGCAGGCTTGGTAAGTACATATATACCTACATAATTGGAAAATTTTACTACCTGCAGTTGGCCATCATAACAGCCTATGGCCTTAATCCTTACCATTATGAGACCCGTGTCTAGCAGTGGAACGATAAAAAGATCGTTGACGTCGAAAGCAATGACAATAATGATGAAGACGATGACGATGCCGCTGACGATGACTAAAAAGTCTTCTCTGTTTTTAAATAACACTGACTATTATAGATGCAAAAACCATTTAAAATGTTTGTACATGTACTGTTATGGTAAAACGATTGAACAAAATTAAATTAAACTTTCATTCTGTAACCGTCAGTTTTTTTTAATACTGAGGCAACATGTCGGATACAATTTATGACGCAAAATTACTTAGTGGTTACATAGACACTTTTTCTTTATCGCGTCAATCAAAACACACTTTTGGTTAAGTGTATCACGTACCGTGTCACCATTTCAAAATGCAATGTCATTCACATAACATTCGTGACTAATTATGTTTATATTTTGCTAAAATAAAACTGTTTCGTATTTATCCTTCTATTTTTGAACAATAGATATCTATCTATTTTTAAATAATATTTTGAACAATACCTGTGTGTGTCTGTGTGCGTGCGTGTGTGCGTGCGTGTGTGTGTGTATTTCGTCGTTCACATTATTATATACGACATAACATAGGTTTTAGGAAACGCACTATTGTTTTGTTTTAATTAGTGTCTTTCTTTTAATACGGTAATTCGATACTAGATGGCGCTGATTATGTTTTTTGAATGGACTATTGTTTTGATTATAATTATCAATAGCATTTTCCATTTTCACTATGGTTTATCTCAATATTTTTATTTTTTAAGAATTATCTTAAAGTAATAATACACCTGAGCTAATAAGTAATGTACATAGCAACCAATTATGTTTTCATACTTTTCTTTTTCATACTTTTTCTTTATGTATAAAGCTAAAGGTGCAAGAACTAGGTTGGACTTGAGCATCAGTTGATTTTTGTAGGGGCTGCTATAATTAGCTATCTTCCATAACAGTCACGCCAATAACCTATTCGCTTACGTCCCTGGCAAGTCTAAAACGAACATCGATGTCCGGAAGCCACGTAAACAATGTTCTGAACATCGCGCGGTAAAAAGCGCGGGAACATCTAATTACGTAATAAAACTTTGAAATGTAAATACTGTGAATTATTGCGTGAGACATATGGCTTCGACAAAGTCTAACAAAAACTAGAGCAAAACTTTAAGTGAAATTAACAATTTTACTCAGCTTGTGTTGTTTCTTTACAACCTGTTCGACATGTTTCTTTAAATGAAGAGACATTTGCAAACGACTACGAACAGGACTGTAGAAAGGGACTGTTGGTCTCATTTAAAGTAATGGACTGTCTATAAATGACTTGATCGAACAAATAACTTTACTGCTATGTCTAGTTACAATTGTTCCAGAATATTCGCCGTAAGAAAACCTATTGCTGCCACTTGTGATTAAATATATATACGTGACGTCACGAAGCTTAGAACTCGTCACCCCTATCACACCTCACCCTCCAAGTCAATCACACTTTATCAATCCTCTCGCACCCCTAAGCGTATGACGTCATTTATGGTTAGTATTGATTGCAACCAATTGTACAGAAGCTGTTTCTATTAATAACATTGATATAATTAGGACACCAGACACAAATACCAACTGGACTCATAAATTAGTGTCCAGTTAGCGTTTGTGTCTGTTCCGTGAAAAATTGATCACAAACGCCTTGATACTTTTGAACAACAAGTTAGCCTTTAGTATACAAGTAGTAGAATTTTTAAATAAAATATGTTTAATTCAATCAAACGGAAGTCTTGTGAATTTATTTCTTACATCTTAATATATGTTTATTAGAGCTTATTTACATTGTAACTCGTTTGATATAAATATTCATGACGAATGTTTATACACTATATAGAAACACTATATATTTTCCACTGAGAAATCACGTGAAACGGATTGGAAAAATACGATTAAATTAAATTGTAACGATTGCTTTGGTCAAATGGACTCTATGTTATAGAGGAAACGGTTCAAATTTTAATAGCTAAGAATTACAGTTGTGACGTTTCGAAAGGCATGGCTTTTTCGACTCAACTTACTAATTGCATTTGAGCTTGTTAACGACATACTTATGGTATTTTTTTATTGCGGGCGGACTACTTAATGGTACGCGGTCACCGTCGTCAGATAATAGCGATAGCAGATGAGCTACCAACGCGATATTAGATATTTACTTATTATATGAAGCGCAAGCGTTTGGCCGCGATCCAGTCTAATGGAAAGTTCAGATGCGTCCTAAGATGGACCCACGCACTCTAAAAAATTGGAAAATGAAAACTTGATAGTTTTCCAATAATTTCCCTGGATGTATACATTACGTGTTCCTTATATTAACTAATTATGAACTGTACTGAAGTAGGAACATCCGTCTTGGTCCTGGCATAATACCGCCGCTACCCTCTACCATAAAGCAAGTTTAATTAAAGCAGCGCTGGACCAGTACCACTAGTCATTTTCCATCTACATAAGGCTTGTGTATGCGGTTAGTCGATTGTAACACATATTTATTTGCTAGATTACCTCCCCGTTTGATCCAGCGTAAAAACTACTCGTGGAATAAATAAATGATAAACAAATAACAACCCCTTGTTACTTCTACACGTATATTCCCTCATAACGTAGATCCCAAGGGCACACATATCCGGACAAGGATTTATACAGACGAGGTATAAAATACTAAATCAAATGAACAGATATCTGCCCGACCGGAAATCGAAGCTAGACATGCTTGCGCGGTAGACCAATTCGCCACGACTATTATACATATATAGATAATATATAATTACTACTCGATAGATCCAAGACCTATATTCAGAATCACAACATTGGCTTTAAAAAATGGTCGTATATAATAAAAATTACTTAATCAGAAAAATTCGCCTATCTTGACCAAATAAGTCAGATATTGTGATGCGGGAGTCAGAAGCATCTAAAACGAGTGTGTGTATACGAAGAAAGTCATAAATATAGACGAAGCTCAGGTCAACAAGGATAGAGAGATTTGGCACTAGATGTTCCCTGCCCACCCTATCTACTTAAAACAAGTTCAAATATAACAAAGAGAAAAGAGATAGAGAAGAAGAATGAATGAATTGGTTGTAATTCCAAATGAATTGTTTATAGTTACATTGAACAGGCGACCCTGACTGCTGAACCGGGTCGTGTGTTCTATTCTTGCTCGAGACAAATATTTGTGTGATGAGCACGAATGTTTGTTCTGTGAATAAGTATGTAATTATTGACTACCTCGTTGGTGAAGCGGCTGCAAGCGCGACTGCTGATCGAGAGGTCCTAGGTTTCACTCCCGGGTCGGGTACTATTGGATTTTTCTAACTTAGATTTTCTACTAGAAATTTCTGGTAGGCACTAGGAACCTGGATTTGTGTCCGATGTATGGCAATGGGCTCACCAGCTTTTCCATTATCAAACGTAAACGTAACTAGTGAAACTTGGGATTGTACTATACTCTTCTGGAATTACAGACGTGATGTTGCGTTGACAAGATGTATTTAGAAGTATACTAGCTGATATCCGGCCGCTCCGCTGGACATAAAATAATTGAATGACACTTGGGTTCACGGCTCGGTAGCCGAATTGGAATTTGTTAGGCATAGTATTGCAGTATTTTGTTGTTCACAATCTATCAATTCTGAAAATAAGTCAATTAATCAGAATGTCTGTCGTTACACAGATTTCCGCATCACCTATGAGGTAGATACTGTGTAATGGGATGCGTTCCCATTATTTTACATGACGGGTCCCAATTTTAATTTGAATCTACCACTGACCCATTTTCTTCAGGTTGAGCCACTAAAAATAACATATTTTCTTTATTTTGTTTCACATGATCATCACTAATATGAACATTGTTACCACTTGTTGCTTCAACTATTTCAATATAAACATCAAAATGAGCTCTGTTATTGTTTCTCGTAAAACGTAATATTTTTATTCCCTGAACCCCAACCGAAGCTATAAGGCAGCCACCTTGATACACTTCGAACTGAGAAGGAAATAGCTCTGCAGACGCCGTAACTTTACAAATAGATCCTTATATATTTGTCTTAGACATTTCTGTAACGTAAAAATCTTTCGTATCATAAAGGGCGCCAGATAGCACTTGAGTGTAGCATCTAAACCAATCCCAGTTGTTGGACATGTGAGTAACAATATTTTTTTATAACCCATCGGTACGTCACCGTACATCAGTAAAGACAGAGACGAAAAAAAACATGCTCCGGCATCAAGAATTTTGAAAATTTTGAAAGGAGTAGGTATTTCTATCGAAATATATTCAACTTCCATTATGAAAAGTACTACTGCAAATCTCAGACCCATACGTGCCGGTGTGCCCCAAGGCAACTGCCTCTCGCGGTTACAGTACGCGACTTACACAGACGACATTCCCGCTCTTGCGGGTAACCTCCAGGAGTGACCGTGACCGCACCGTCCGTGACTAACCGTGACTATCCGTTTATTCGCGGACGACAGTGCGTTCTTCGCGTCGTCCCGCCGACCGGAGATTGCTGCTCGCAAGACGCAGCGTCTGCTCGACCTCCTACCAAATTGGCTGGATAAATGGCGTATGGCTGTCAATATCGGTAAGACGGTCGCCGTACTGTTCAGCCGTAAACGTATCATGCCTCTGCTGCTGCGTCTTCGTGGTGAGGATATCGCGTAACAGCCGACGGTGAAGTACCTGGGATGTCACATCACACACACAGACATAAAGCCTCAGGTAGATCACGCGATCAGCCAGGCTCGTGCTGCACGTGCGATGCTCCGACCGATGTTGACGTCCCGACTCACGTTCCGTACTAAACTAAAGGTGTACTACAGCTACATCCAATCCAGGCTAACGTATGCGGTGCCGGCGTGGGACGCCCTGGTAGCCAGACGAATCGCAGGCACTTGCGAGCACAGCAAAACATCGCCCTATAAGCCATCGTTAAGGCGAGTCGTTATGTCAGGAACGACATCGGCGATGTCGGCGCAACGTATGTACGCCCGCGCCGACAACGGACCATATTCCCATCTCCACGGGTTCGCGCCCCTATATGATCGACCACCTGACGGACGCCCGCTCCCGCGTGAACTTTCCGGGCTGGCGTCGACCTCCCAAGAGGTGGAAGGCAACTAGGCCGGCAAGAAAGCGGGAACGCGTTATAGGCCTACCACCACCGCCTAAGGCGGGGTGTTCACCACTTTGGGGCAGTGTTCCCCATAAGAACTACTCGGGTACAAAGGAAGTCCTTGGGGCTCGTAATCCTCACGCAGCGCCATTAGCGTCGCAGCGTGAGACGTTATTATCCATAGTTACGTTAGACGTTACTATCCAGAGAAGTTATGTGTGTCCGGCAACACCACGCCTGCAGGATGTTTCACTCTTTAGCTATCTGAATAACAAAGGTATAAACAAACCGTTTCGTTATGTCCATTCAAAGAAATAAATTTTATCTATTGTAACATTTGTCTCTGATATTCATATTACAAACACAGCAAGAGTGAGCAAGGCAAAAACTATAGCAGCGATCGCTGTGACGTCACAACAACTAGCACATTCGTTCCCGGCTCCGTGGGTACCTAAATATTTTCAAGGTGACGTAAATGATTAATATGTATAACGAATATTAATCAATGTTCCTGTAATGGTAACAAACTACACATTGATCATTTAGGTTATGCCTGTGACATGTCAAAAATTACATTTTTCAGAAAACAGCTTTGAAAGCTTAAAATCATAATAATTCCATGATTATTATTAACAGTCATAAATCATAGAATAATCTATCATTATCGATGACTTAAGACTATTCTGACTTATGAGTCAGAATAGTCGTAAGTCATAAAACAGTCATAAGCCATAAAACAGTCATAAAACAGAATAGTCAGAAGTAATAGAACAGTCAAAAACAAAATAGTCATTAAATATTATAATAATCATAGAATAGTTATGATTTTAAACTTTCAAAGCCGTTTTCTGAAAAATACTGTTGTTGACATATCACAGTTTTCTCGCAAATATGCAATTATATATAATATATATGTAGATATGTATATATTTATTTATACAAGTGAGATACTGATTTATGGGGGAGTAAAAAGTTTGCAAACCGGCGGCATATACATATGTATGAATGGAGAGACGAATGTAGGAGAAGCAGGGCAGGGTTGTAAAGATAGATATTTAATGATATATTTGATGTTTCTAGATATTTGATGCTCGGTGCTCTCTGACTAGCTTGTAAGGAACCTGGCCTGATGATATAATAATAATAAAAATATTTAAAAATTCTTTTAAGTCCAGAAACTGAACATACACTTGTGTTTATCACACAGATATTTGTAATGAATGGGAATCGAACCCACGACCCGCGGTCCGGAAGTCAAATGCACTAACCATTGAACCAATGACACAGTGATGATGTTATCAACTATCCGGTTATCATAGCACAGACTCTGCCCACTTCAGGATCAGATAACCGTAAGTTATCTCATTATTTATCTCATCTCAACACAAAATCATTTGAAAATGAGTCGCCACACTTGATAGATAGATTCGTAGATTAGCACTGCCTACCACAATAACACCGGAACGAACAAATAGCAGTATCTTATCGGAAAAGGTTTACAAGAATTAATTGATAAATAATTGTTTCAAATTTCTCTTTTTCTATTATACGGGTGGGCCATTAAATTGAGCGGATTTCAAAATATCATAGAAAAAAACTATAAAGCTTAGGGAAGATAATATATATATTTTTATATAAAAATCCCGTGTCACGATGTTTATTTTCGCTATCTCCGAAACGACTGAAAAGATTGCAATAAAATTTTGTAGATATATTAATAGATGTAGATACATTAATATTATAATATTTATTTGTGTATTATCAAAGTGCTATGTAATATTTTCTATTGATTTGGAAGAAATTTTATCTGTATATTTTTATGGGTTCCTAAACGGTTTGAAAACGCAATTGGACTTGGTAGGTGGCGCTGCTGTTCTGATGTTCTCCTAAACGACAGGGACGATTTTAATGATATTTTTGTGTATGTTCCAGTGTTTCCCTATAAGATTTAAATCCAGTAGGTGACGGTGCAGTCAATAAGATATCCAAAAATGATGACTGAACTGTAGATTCGTTTGAAGTAATTACGCAATAAGAAAATTTAAAAAATCATGCTTTTTCGGGCAGGACGACGTCTGCCAGGTCCGCTAGTTTATAATAAAGTAAACACATGGGAATTTTATTTTTAAAAATACCATCACTGAGATTTGTGCCACCTAAAGGTATACATTCCTCCAATCTATTCGTAGACCTGAAATTCATGAAAACTCCCTGGCGCATTGCTCGTGGGATAGCCGACATCTTCTCGCGAATGTTGTTTTTGAGCTGGACAAGCGACGTCGGTTTACTGGCGTAAACGCGACTCTTGAAATACCCCCAGAAAATAAAATCCAGTGTCGTGAGATCTGAGCTCCGGAGAGGCCACAGAATGTCCCCTCGACGCGATATCAGTATTCCACCAAAAAATCGTTCACAACTGCTAAAGACTCATCGGATGTATGGGATGTCGCTTCATCTTGTTGAAACCAGGTCCTGCTGTTGTAGGCTTCAAAATAATGCAGTTGTGGAAAGAAAAAGTTACGTAAC
>DWJK01005707.1:0-10972 GCA_018248815.1 Croniades pieria auraria
GCAGCCAATGGAGACCACTTCGAATAAGCTTTACATATTTTTAATGGTTTTATATTAATGTATTAAACTAACACACTGTAATAGTAATAAATGTTACGTACAATAAAAAATGTTGTTTTTCTTTGTAACAATATTTATGGCAAGACTCATTATATGTAACATTGATGTAATATCATCAATATCAGACTACTCTCGTCCATCGCTAGACTTAGGCCTCCCCAATAACACGCCACTGAACTCGATACGATATTACTATCCAATTGGTCTATTAGACTGACAACTCCAAGACGACATTGGGAAGCTGCTGGATCCGCAATCCGAGGAATGAAAGTAGTGGTGCCGATTAGGGACGTCATATGTCCAGCAGTAGATATCCTGATGTAGATGATGATGGAATATACGACAAGGAAACTTCACCTTGCTATAGATATAATTCCAGACTCGTTCCATATCGTTCCAATCTGTGACAATTCCATGCTCCATTGGATATTTGATGCTGAGGAGGCCCCGGTGGTCCTCGGCACGGGGACCCACAAACAACTCGCCTTCCAAAGCGCCTGCCATCACACGGACATGCTTTGGACGACCAATACTGAAATAAAGCAAATATATTTGACATGTTTTAGACGACCAATACTGAAATATAGAAGTACCAGTTATATAGCACGGATGATACTAAGACCTTTGTCATGTCAATGCCACATTAGACAAAATATTTAAAACTATATATACCTACAAAAAGAAAATTTTAAACAAAACAAGAGAATTAACACAGCAATTGAAGAACATGGACATATTATCTTAGTAATGGAAACCAATTTCAAGAATATATCATTGATGTGAAATATCTATTATAGTGGGTTGTACCGGCTGTAGGCGTGGCGACGATTGTTGGTGAGCTGGCTAAGGTGTGCGTCGCCACATTACCAACCAATTATCACAGTAATATTGTCAGTGGCAGCATCGGATATTACTATCACAGATGTCACTGATTGAAAGAATTTAATTGTCTCAATAAAGAAACAACTTTCTGAATTTTCAACTTTAATAATAAAGTTATATAAATGTTAATGAAATAAACAAACATCTATTTTTTTTAATCTAATTTATTTTTGATTGATCCATTACTATTTAGCCCTCCAGCTGGTGTGGAGACAATATACATAGTGGCTGGCAGCAATTGGTTACGAAGAACTGAAGATGGAGTTTTAGTGGCATGTTGTTGGAGAGGCCTATGTCCAGCAGTACACAGGAGTAGGCTGATGATGATGATGATGATGATTTTTTTTCCTTAAATAAACTGTCCTTTTATACACATCAGTGCAAAATAATTTTAAAGTTTGAGATCTGTCAAGTGTCTCACAATAACTCATTTTTTAATATACAAAATAGATGTGTGAAGTCTGCCAACCTGCACTTAGCCAGTGTGGCAGTTTACGGCTTTAATCCTCACGCTATGAGAGGAGACCTGTGTTCCAACAGGGAATGTTAAAAGGGTCAGGAAAAAAAATTTAAACAAAATAAAACAGGTGGTAAGTGAATTTTACAATCTTAATAATTAGGTAAATGTATTATTAAATAAATTTTCTAGTAGTGGTTCGGAGTTAGGATCTGTGCTCAGTATATGGCAACAGACACCACCTATGCCATGGAACATAAAACATAATTGGTGAAACTTGGCTGTGCACTATACTCCACTGCCTACACCTACAGGGAATACAGATGTCATGTTGTTCTTTTAAATAAATAAACGGTAAATAATAGTCTTATACAACATAACATAAACATAACACTACACCTGTAATCCTCGAAGGGGTAGGCAGAGGAGTGTAGTTCACTCTCATGTTTCACTTATGTTTGTCTCATGGAATAAATAGGTGGTGAGCCCATTGCTATACATGGGTCACAAATCCAGACTCCGAGTCACTACTAGAAAAATCTAATATTACCCAACCTGGGATTTCAACCCAGGACCTCCCAATTGATGGTCACACTTGCAACCAATTGACCAACGAGGCAGTCACGTCCTATATAGTCCTGTATAGTTATGAAAAACTGAACTGACTCCAACAGATCTATTCCTATAGTCTTATTGAGAAGAAATAGCAGATGTGATGGTACCTTTACTTGCGACTGTTAGCTGCTTGATTTCTAGTCATCACATAAGAAAAGCCCACAAACTAGCCTTTTCCAAAATAAACAGATATACAAGAACATATGACAACTTCACACTTATATTTTCACAAAGAGGTAGACAGTAGAGTGTACCATACTCCCACAATAAGCCTATTATGTTACATCACCTCATAGAATATCAAGTGAGCCTATTGCTAGACATCAGGCACAAATCTAAGCTCTGTGATAATTTAAAGTTAGAAAACCCAATAGCCCAGGACCTCTCTATCAGCTGTAGCCCTTGCAACCATTCAATCAGCAAGGCAGTCAATATCCACACATATATGTACGGCAGGACCCTTACGGGGCGGACAGTGAACATAAATACTTACTAATTTGGAAACCTGCATTTCGGTATCTGATCTCCGGCGAAACCAGCTTTGATAACACCAGAACCCTGCACAAAGCACAATATAAACTTATACAATATACGCGAAAGCTACACAAAAAGATATTACGACACTAATTATCGTTTATTCCTTCATATATATAAATCGCCGGGATTCAAACAAAAAACATTCTGACGTTGTGTTATGAGTCATTGTATGCCCATTTAGGGATATACTGCACTTTTAAAGACACGTTATAATACAATAAGCGTTATAAAAAGAATAATAGTGATTTTTTAGGTCATCTATTGACTAATATATTAATAGGGAAAGAAATTTAGGTGCGCCGTGGACCGCAAAGTTGTAATTTTAAAAATGAAACACAAAAAAAATTACATTGTCGATAACCACTGGCTGGTTCACAATGACATCATTTAACTCCATTTTTGCAAATCGGTTTGATAATTATATGTAATTAATATATTTTTCTTCACTTTCTCTGTTAAATGAACATTCGGACAATATGCGAATGACATCAGACGCGCGATGTTGCCATGTTTCAAAATATACGAACTGAAATTTTATTCCTGTAATTAACTGATCCAGTAAATGAACTTAACAAGTAGTTTATGAATTACTTAAAATCATTATGTTAATACTACACTAAAATATATCCCTACATTTATAACGAAGTTTTTGATCTGTCAGTGCCTTCGACCATTTAAATGCAAAACTGTGTAATTGAAATTTTTCACATATATTTGTCTTAATGATGAGAAACCTATATTTTTATAAAACTGCAATTTGATAATAATTTTAGCTTCATATAATATGTCAACGTGTTCAGTGACGTTTATCAGTTCGTCTTAGAAAATTAGATGCTTGACTTTTGACACTTCAGCTGCTTCTATCTGGCAGTTCGTAAACATTTACGAGTAAGGATACTGGCTGTAAATATTTTGTATCACAGATAAAACTTTTTACTATTATAATATAGTATTAAAACTGATTAGCTTACGAATATGAAATTGTTCAGATTCCTGGTACTGACCATGCTTGTAGGGGTGCTAAATTCCACGGACACCTGTTACTCTGAGCCCCGAGGGTGCCCGGCGCCACGAAATTATAAATATCTTTTTTTCGAAGTGAGTAGTCAAGAAGGTTTTAATTTACGCAGGGACGTGTACATGAGGTACGCCATAATGTTCGCTGAGATGCGAAAGAGGGGTAGGAGAATGCATTGGAAGCTGGTTCTTCCACCGTTTTATAGATTGCCTCACTGGCGTCATGAGAATCCGTCGAGCGAGCCAGTTTCATGGGGTTCTTTATTCGACCTTGAGTCTCTGAGATCGTACGCCCCAGTTGTTGAATTAAAAGAAATCTTCAACGAAACATCCGACTCTCTCTATTTCGACCGGGAATTAGTTCTTCTAAACTACGAAAATCCCTTCGTTAATGGTAAGTTTGAGGAGAAGTGGAAGATTGTACATAAATGCGACCAAGAGAGTCTCTTCTACTGGGGCTACGATGCAAACGCTTATGAGAGTGTCTGTGTGAAATACCAGGGCAAAGTCTCCAAAATATGGAACATCATCCTCCAGCATCCTCATGATAGATCAGTTATAATATACCATGCAGAAATACCTTTACATGATTCGTACGGAACAAAAAGCTACTGGGACTGCCGTAAGAGCATGAAATTTAACCAAGAACTGGTTGATGTTGCTTCGAACTACATAAAACAGCACTTCAGATGCTGGACAGATGTCTGTGATACATACTTGAGTGTCCATTGGAGACGAGGGGACTATGTATTTAGTCGGAAAAATGACATACCATCAATTAAAGGTGCAGCCAAACAGATAGACTTGGCAATGTTAAAAAACAAACTAAACACCACAAATGTCTTCATTGCTACTGATGGAGATTTCAAAGAAAGGCGTCAATTGAACGAAGCTTTACAAGAGCTTGGCTACACCACATTTTTCTATTTGTCAACAGACAAAGAACTCTCTAGGTTCCGGGATGGAGGCATTGCTATAATAGACCAAATAATTTGTTCCCGTGCTGCATACTTTATTGGGTCCCATGAAAGTACTTTCTCCTACCGAATCCAGGAGGAGAGGGAAATATTAGGGTATGATGCTAAAACCACCTTTAATCGCCTCTGTCCAGATGTCGGAGCATGTGAACCTTCATCAATATGGAAGATCATTCATTAAATACTCTATAAATATTACAGTGAAGTAAACTTTAGAAGTAAAACAGAATTTTAAACTGTTGCTTAAGTTGAAAAAGACTGATTCTAGAACAGTACAGACCGAAGAATTGTTTACATACAGTCTATATATTTATTTTCCTGCAACTGACACTTCTTCACTGATATTCAAGCTGATTTTTTATGCCATAAAATGTGAATGAAAACTACAAATTGATTTAAGTTTTGTGTGTAAGTTAATGTTAGGTTTAAAAATAGAATAATAATAATCGACCCATTTGTCATTCCACTGTTGGAATATGGGTCTCCCCTCATATTGAAAGGGTTAAGACCATAGTCTACCACGCTGGCCAAGTGTGAGTTGGCAGACTTCACACACCTTACAATTCTTTTTTTTTATAAATTGTAAGGTGTGCACGTTTCCTCACAATGTTTTTCTTCACTGTTAGCATGTGATATTAAAACTTAAAAACGCACTTTTGTAAAGAGGTGCGCGCCATGGATTTGAACCCAGCAACCCTGGAGTGAGAGGGTGCATTTTTAACAACTAGGCTATCACACCTTAAGTCAGGTTTATGTTAGCTTAAGTTACTATTTAAAAAAATAGAAGAAAAGCATGATGAGGAAACCTGTACACCTTTGCATTCTCAAAAACAATGTTCTATAAGATGTGTGAAGTCTGCCATTAGACTAGTGTGGCAGACTATGGCCTTTAACCTTTCATTCTGAGAGACCCGTTCCCAAAAGTGGGATGATAAAAAGGGCTCGAAAAAAAGTTCACATTCCAAAGGCTTTGAAAGAGACCTCTTTAGAATTGGTGTTTTTTTTATTTTCTGTCTATTATTGCTTTTTTGGCCAGTCATGTTTCTTATTTCTAGACCTTTATGAAGCTGAGTCTATAAAAAACTTCTGGCTGAGAATAATTACTTTTAATGCATTTGTGAGATGACGCTCAATGGTGTAGCACATACTGAGAAGCACATAATTGGAAATGTGGACTAATAAACAAGGGGTAATTACTCAGAAAAAAATTTTGGACTATTCTTAACATGTACTTAAAATGAAGCCTAAAGATTTCATGGTGTGCCAATTTGATAGAAAATTTTCAATCTCTTGAGCCAGATAAAGTGGGTTTAATTTGAGTCTATTAAATTTAACTGCCCCGTTGGTTGAGTGATTGCATGCGCGAATGCCGATCAGGAGGTCCTGGGTTCAAATCCTGGCCAGGTACTATATGATTTTTCTAATTTAGAATTTCCAGTAGTGACTCAGAGTCTGGAATTGTGCCTGGTGGATCGCGATAGGCTCCTCACCTATTCCATGGGACTTAAACGTAATCGTTGAAATGTTGAATATTACATTCGTCTGCCTACCCCTTCAGGGATTACAGGCGTAATGTTATCTATGTTACGTGTAATACTGGCTGGTGGCCTTTCCATATACTTAACTTCTTAATGAGAAGAAAATGTACAGAAAATACTGTCTCACAGTCACAGATGAAGGAACAATATATATTAGAGCAATGCATATGATGATACATTACAATATTTTTTATTTATTCATGTGTCACACCTTAAAGTAATGAGTAGATGGGCAGTGATTACATATAAAGATAACTCTTATGTCATCGAAATATGTGAACAAATATAGCGAGACCTTACTGTGCAGACAGTGACTGCAGTGATATATGTATATGCACAGCTACCGTCTGTCGTAGTTGCCTGTAATATATAGTATAGCACAATATATTAATACATATTATAGCTTTGTCAGTGACTACCATAATAGTAATTTATGTACAACTTACAATTATTTTATTTAGTTTTAAGCAACAAAATGTTTTTAAAATAATGTGAATTCACTTTGCGTTTATTTTTAACTGCATTTTCAATATGTGCCATACTATATATGCATAATAACTGAATTATTTTAGCTATAAATATAATAAGGCTTAAATTGACAATGGTATCGCTCATTTGCGACTAGAGTATAATATGTCCAAAACACTGTCTTTCAGATAACAGTTTAGAAAGTTTGAATTCATAATTGTTCTATGACTATTATAGTGGTTAAATATCATAGAATAAACTATGTCATATATTATTATAATAGTCACAGCACAATTATGTTTTCATATATTACACTCCAGTGGCAAATAAGCGATATATAATATAGTCTTATAAAAAATCTCTGATCTGTTACACAAAAGTTATATGCCAAAGATAACATGATAATTATTAATAAAACAAATGTATATTCTCTTGTTTGCGGTTTTATTTTAACTGACTTTTTAAATGTTTGAGTGGGTCAAGAAAACGGGCTGTATAGGTATCTATCACAAATTTCCAAATTGACTGTATAATATTATTTGTTCCACTGTTATGGTTTTCTATAATTTACCATTAGGTGCTTTTCTGGGCGAAGGGATGTCTTTAAGAGAACTTTTTGAGAATAATGTATGAAGTTGTAGAAAAAAAACAAATACCAGAGCAAATATGTTTGTGACATATTTCAGCGTGATTGTATAAATTGGAAAACTATACGAACTTCTATAATAGGATAGTTTTATAAAGTGGACTCGTTTAAGTATAAATAAATATAGTATATATGTATATGCATTATAAATAAAAATTAATTTATACCGTTAAATTTGACATCACACGAATGAGATAAATATTAGTTTAGTTACTTCTATCTCGCTCATTTAAAAGGCGGGAAACGAAAGGGGGGGGGGGGTTGCGATCAAATTTTTTACAGTTAAAAAGTTAACAAATATGGTATTTTAAATATTATGCCAGGATATGATTCCATTTTTATTAAACACACGTTAACAACGTCATATCATTCTAAATAAACATGAGAAACATAATACCAGTAGTTATTATCTATGAAGGTCGTACATAACAAATGTAGGTGTGCCTTGCTTGAAATGGTGTTTTAATTAATGTGATTTTATATATTCGCCACCTAGTCCATAGTAGGACATAAACGTTACTGATGAAACTTGGGAACATACTACACTCCCCTATCTACCGCTTCGAGGACTATTTATAGGCGCTTTGTTACGTTTTCGATTTTTTTGGATTTTATATAATTTTATACATACATATTGTACTTTATTCTATTTCGTAACGTAAGTTAGACAGATTTGCCATAACAATAATGACCAAAGTGAACGAAACTATTGGAGAAGCCTATGTCCAGCAGTGGACGGGAGTAGTCTGATGATGAATAAATCTAATCTATCACGGTCAAGGTTCCTAAGTTTAATTACCGGCCGGGCGGAGATATGGCAATAACAAATTTTCGCCTTGTGCTCGTGTCAAGTGTTTCTGTACTTGTAATTATTTTAAGATACCAACAATAATATGGGAATAATCTATTGCGTGACTATAATAATGAACCATTTTATCTAAATATCTGTTACGTGCCGTTTCTGAGCGAAAGGAAAATTCGACAAATTAATACTGTATTGTTTGATTAAAATGACTAGTGTCATACCCCTAAACTAATTTACGAAGATTTCTCATCTAAGTCCGGTCTCCCCTATTGAGTGTTTAGAAAATAACTAACTAACTTGTTTTTAAAATCTAATAGAACAGAATAATTTATTTAAAATAGTTATATAGAACTGAAATTAATATCTCAATCTATTAAATGTTATCAAAATTTAATGTTATGAATGGAATAGCAAATTTATGTTTATTTTTGTTGGTGTAACATTAGTATGTTATTATGAAACACCAAGACGGCACATGCCAGTATAATTCCCGCGGAATTTTGTCCCATTAATGAGCGAGGAAGTGAAAACTAATAACGATGACATTATTTAATTCGTTCATTAATACTTTTTAACAGTTTATATAAAGCACATATTGTGATTGAAGAGAACACATAGTATTAATTTGTTTTTATCTGACATGAAAATATTAATACTTCTTTATTTTGGTAGCTACAAATGAGTATAATTCATCGATCAATAATTACCTGACGTTTGTTACACATTACTACAAGATATGAAATAGTGCGGATTTCTCGCATAGAAATATTATATGTAGAGCAGAGAATATATACAGCTGTCTTTAAGCGGCAACGTCCGACAGTTAGAAAGAGAGAGACGATTGCGATACCCTATCTCTATCTCCTCTGTCTCACTACTGACGCAAGACTCAGACTAGCGCTAATTGTGCGTACGCGAGTAGAAAGAGAAAGAGAGATAGGTAGCCTCGTTTGCTTTCTCTTTTTTTTCGATGGACACATTTTAGGCGGGCTACCCTAATCTACCTATAAGATATCTATGATTTCTCGCCGTTTGTGACGAAAGATTGTAATAATTAAAACAATTTGTAAATAAACAATGGTCATTTGTCATGTATGAGTGGGAAATTTATTGTATGCATTGATGCATTCAATTGATATTGACTATTTTCGATCATGCACTCCAGATGCTTAATCTATAAATCGTTTTAGAGGTTATGGAAAAAATTACGGATTTTACTGTGAACGGTAAGTGGTTGATATTTTTTTATTTGTTCATGTAACTATTCAGTTACAATTCTAATTGCTGAGTACATGAATAGACGAATAAAAGAAAAAAATCATAATATTTAACACAAATATAGCACTTTAAAGTATATTGATGTTTTTCAGTATCAAATAAATCATGGGATATTTTGCATTTCATCTTTAATTATCGCTTTTGTACAAAGGGCATGTATAATTCAATTTATGTACAGTTTCATAGACTGCAGATACATTATGAGTTATAATAAGGTTTTGCTAATTTTTTTTTTAAACAAATGTTATCTGTTTTTTAAGTGCTTTTATTCATTCCGTGCATAAGTGTTTTTATTCATTCCGAGTAGTAGAGAACATAAAGTCAGTATTAAATAAAGCGGCACCCAAGAAAATCTATAACATCAGCTGTTTTAATCCGATATTGTTCTCCTTAGAATATAAATTTTTTAAAAAGGAATTTTTGTAACTGCTATGATATAATTAATGTCACAACTGATGATGACCTCATCTATATGTTTGGTTTTAGTAGGAGTGTACTTACGTTAATTGTATTTACATCCCTCGAAATAGGCGGTGGTGGTGAGCCTAGTGCCATACATTAGGTACAAATCTACATTCCTGCTTTATATATTTGCTTGTTTTATTTCAAGTTTGCTTATTCTACAAATTTTTTTAATATTCCACCAATTCATGATATCAACACGAAATAGGTTTTAATATCAATCAGCCGGTCCTCTATAATGCTTTATATATGTACATGTAAGAATATGACATCTATGGGCTCAATCAATTAGACTGTTTCGAGGCATCACATTAAAACAACTCTATATGTAATTTAACATCACATCCATATTTTTCTAAGGCGGATTGGCAGAAGAGTATAGAACATTCCCATATTTCACCAATTGTACTTCCCAAATTGGGATATGGGGTGTGCCATACATTGTGCACAATCTAGACTCCAAGCTAAGTTCTAGGAATTTCAAATTAAAAAACTCTGCTCGACCCAGAGATCAAACCTACGACCTCTGGATTCACAGTGAAACTTGCATCCACTTGATCAATGACACAGTCTCCTAGTATACTCCATATTTTTTTTTATATCATTGTCTTAAATATCATTATTATTATCCTCTGCTACACTCTTCGGCAATTACAGGCATAACATTACATGGTTTATTTACATTTTAAAAATTACATTTCTTTGTTACAAAAAACATAATTGTAACATCACGCCTGTTATCCCCGAAGAGGTAGGCAGAGGAGTGTAGAACAATCCCACGTTTCACCAGTTATGTTTACGTCCTACTATGGAATAGGTGGTGAGCCTATTGCTATCCACCAGGCATAAATGCAAGTGATATTTAAACTTACAACGCACATTTTTAAGAGATGCGCGCTAGGTTTTGAATCCGGTCTCTCGGATTGAAAGGTCAAATTTCAAACCACTAGGCTATCACTGCTTTGTTTGTTACAGATTGCACATTTGACAAACTGGTGAGTGCAGTCACTAAATAAAAACATTTAATGTTTGTTATTTATTTTTTTTTTATTTTTATACATATGTTTTTTTGAACATACATAACTGCAGGGACTTACTGCTTACCACATCAACTGAGGAGAAGAGTGCACATTTTTTTTTTTTTTTTTTTAACCGACCCTTTTTTTAACATTCCACTGTTGGAATATGGGTCTCCTCTCATATTGAGAGGGTTAAGGCCGTAGTCCTCCA
>DWJK01005708.1:0-10971 GCA_018248815.1 Croniades pieria auraria
AATGCGTTGGCAAAGATGCATTGATTGCATGGGTGATTACTTTGATTAATAGAAATAAAAAATATAGAAAAAAAAATTACGCTTCATTTATTTCATGAAAAACGGCAATTTCATAGGTAAAGACCTATTATTATACTGTCATTAGAATCACTTGGTATTATTAATAACACGATTTTCCAGTAATTTTAATATTTATTGTATTATTCAATATTTCTTTTGTACAGGACAGCGCAACAAACTTATTGAGAAGTCTACTAAAGATTAGCGAGGACGAAACAAATAAAAACAAAAAAACTAATAAGGTAATATGTAATATTATTACCTTTCTACCGGATCTTCGGTATATAATGTACTAACGGTATAATGGTGGTAAATGAAATAATAACCTACTAAAAAGTATAATTTGTATTACCTTGATTTCATTATTTTTTCTTTTATTAATTTTTTGAAGTCCTTTTAGATTTTCCAAGAATTCCATAAAAAGTATTTCATTCTTAATAAACCCTATTTCATTTACAATCTTTTTTAATACAAAATGTTGGACAAAAATATGTATTTTCTTATATATTATTCATTATCTATTAATGTTTAACATCAAGTGTTTGTTTATTGTAGCGACCACCAGTTGTGGAGGGGAGCTGGCGTTCGAAGTCCCACGTGTCCACTGCCACGAAGTACGTTTCCCACCTTTTCGCTGTCATTAGAGGAGATAGGAGATATTTGCGACGACATTGATTCTCAAACGCCCGTTTGATTTCATTTTGAATTATCATTCCAACGTGAAAGTTAATTACAGCGCTATCTATAAATAAAAATGTGTTTTATAACGATATGAGACTTCTGTTTGAGGTAAATATTTATCGGTAAGGACTCTTGTGAGTGTTCGCAGATGAGCGGCCTAACGCCATCTATAGTTGTTCTCTACAACCCAATCACAACATGCACATTTCCATAAAATAGTTGGTTACATGGAATACAATGATTAGATATCTCCAAATCGAAAATCTCAGTAGTGGTACGGAGTCTCGATACAGTCTTGCTCTAATAAACCAAATTTTGCCTCAGTACTATTAATTCGAATGAGACACTCCAAATGCAAATAGGTCATAAGTTACCCAGGACATAAAGATAGTTTCGCTATTTAAATTTCCCATTTGTGTAATTTCACGCAGCCTCGGTATTTGGAGTTCGTACAGCGGGTAAGATATATACCTAGATATGTAATGGATATATAAAAGATATATACATAGATATTTAATACATAGCTGGTACAGTGTTACAAAACGCTTGTCTATTTTATCTTTTAGTAAGCGCCAATTATGGACGGTTACACAATAAGACTTGGTTCTTACGTGGATGTACCTATCCGTCGATGGACAATTATTAAATGAAGAGTTGTTGTTCTATTGTACGTTGGACCTCATTACACTCCAATCTCTCAACTTTGTATATTGTTTTTAGAACACAGCAGCCAAATTGGCGACAGGAGAATAATACTTTTAACGCTAACAAGTCGAAACAATCGCCGCAGCAACAGAATCCTCAAACCATTAACGAATGGACCAATAGCAATTATAAGGTAATTTAATATCATAATTAGTACACTGTTATAATAATAAATTATAATACCTCGAAAAAATGTCGTACTTTGTATCCAAGTCTGCTCGGAGTGTGTCATTGGGCATCCGGGTCAGGAAATATAATGTCTAAGGATTCCACATGTACTCACGTATATATTACGTGTACTAAGTATATATAAAATTTAGGGCACGTGTATACCTCCACGAACTTTCTTAATTGTATAATCGTATTTTACTTGCGAAAGTCAATCAGCTCCTCATATTTTTTTCCAAAAAGCTGACGCGTCCGATTGCATTTAATCAATGACATAAGGATAGGCCGAGCATCGATATTATTGAACGATGAATGTGATGAGTAACCTCCCCAGCCGCCGCCCGCGCCGTATCCGTCGTTCGGCGCCGCCGCGTACGGGCCCGGCGCCGCGCTGCTGCCGCTGCCGCTCTTCCGCGCGCCCGCCGCCCTCCCCGCGCTCCCCCCGCCACTGCGGCCCTCTACTGCACAGCTGTTCCCCAAACACTTGCCCGTAGCGGGTACCACGCTGGCGCCCAGCTGGGCTATACCGCAGGTTACTGTGTACATAGATGTCCTTTACCGACGACCTAGCTTATTCGCAGCTTGCGAAGAGCGCCACGCACCTATGGACGCCACATACTGTAGTTATGAATTTAAAAAAAATTAAGTTATTCAGTTGCAATGTCGTCCAATTTAATAACAATTATTATTATTAAATTTTGACCAACTTCCGTTTAATAACGGATTTGTATCATTTTTTTTCGATGTGAAACTTTTAGTAAAAGCAAGAGTTTTGTACAATCCACCCAATAAATTAGTATTTGGCATTAATGAAAATCTAATTAGTTTTGTCAAAACAATTCAAGGCCTTGTGCTTTGTTGGAGTGTGTCACGAACATCAAATAGTAATGTAAAAGTTATATTTTACGTTTTAGATTCCAGCCTTTGACTCCAAGGTCTGGTCTCAAGTTCAAATCTTGGCACTCTCCTCTGGGTTTACAATATTACATAATGTCATTCTTCTATATTTTAAAAAGGAAAAGATAGAGAAACCTACATACCATATAGTCTTTAGTATTGTTTTATAAGGGCTGTTCAGTCTGACCTAACTTGACCAGTAAACTCACTCGACCAACCTTCGAAACTTTACAGGATGTTTTTGCTCAACCCAGTAATGAAAAGACGGCCACCTCCCACAATCATATTGATAAGAAAGTCAACCCCTTTGTGCCCCTACAAGTTCAAACCAGTCATAGGTGAGTCTTCCTCCATCTCACATTGCACATATCATTATGATATAGCTACCCTTACACAATGTTAATGATTTACTAACGAACTGATTTGCTTTAGTATAGAGATTACTTCTCTTCTTTTTAGTATACGAATCTAACTAGAATTTGTTGATAAACTAATTTACA
Organism: Croniades pieria auraria; assembly: GCA_018248815.1. NCBI lineage: Eukaryota > Metazoa > Arthropoda > Insecta > Lepidoptera > Hesperiidae > Croniades > Croniades pieria. The sequence goes on from DWJK01005708.1 coordinate 3,012, forward strand.
TCTAACTAATGTACAATGTTAGTATGTTTGTTATAGATTTATCAATAACAAATAACTGTATTAAAAATATTTATCTAACTCCAGTATTTATAATAATGTGAAATGTGGAATAATTTAACATTCATGCTAACTAAAAGGCATGGAAATAAATATATTTAATAGCTTAATAGTTCTGTTTCTAATAGTTCAAAGTAATTTTTAGCTGCTTAGACACAAACAGTGAACCTAGCTGTATAGACACTATTTTCTCTTTTAATATTAATTAGAGTTTGTTTGTTTGTTCACTATTTTTCTTTTGGAATCCTTTTCCATGCTTGTTTAGTTGGCTGATATTTATAACACCTGAACAGTAATACCCAAGTTGCTAAGGGTGCAATGTTACAGGGAATTTTATTACTCAATACCTCACTGCTTTAATGGTTGCAAGAGCGATTGCTGATCAAGAGGTTCTGGGTTTGATGCCTACTGTATTAATGGATCTTTTAATTTCAAATTCCTAGTAGTGGCTTGGAGTCTGGATTTGCGTCCGGTGTATGGCAATAGGCACACCTCTTATTCCATGGTGGGACAAATAACATAAATGGTGAAATTTGGGAGTATTGCACTCCTTTGATATTTTATTCTTAATTCTCTTACTATACTGACACTTTATCTGGCAGCAAAGCCTGCAACCATGTTTCAGTTTTTTTTTAAATGGACTTGTGTTTAACAAATATTTCATAAGTATACAAAGTCCAAGACCGATACTACTGGCTCAATTTGATCACCTGTTAAGATCCTGATTTTGAGCACCTTAATATAGTAACTGGATGAAGCAGCTGGGGGTTAGTTCAAGTGGTGGAGGATTATTGCGAGGGGAGTTGATGGAACGGGGATTAAAATCACTCACTAAACACTCAGGGTATTATTGTACGGTGTGGATTGTTTAAAAAATACTTTTATTTCTTTTTGTATAACTTTTCTATTTATCATTTCATGCTGCGCACAGACCATATGTGTATTTGAATACACAAATTGTGTCCATTAAAACTAGGTATGCTATATTATATGTTGTTTATTTCTTTTAATTTTCTTCTTTTATTTAGTTACCTTTGTTTGTAGCTAGTTACTTGTATTAGTGGTGTGTTTTTCGGTTGATGTGTGCTTAAGATTAGAAATAATCGCGAGTAATAGTGTATATTTTGTATACATATAATTTTTATGTATAGATATACAGAAATAAAAAAGATTGTATATGTTTTTTACAAATGACAATAAAATACATATTTGTTGTTTTACAAGTACAATGGTATGGTACTAAGAATGTTTTTAGGTATATTCATGTTTTAATTTTTCTCTATATTGTGGTCGTATTACAGAGGTGTGTGCTACACATTGTTTGATATGCTAAGTTATAGCTTTCTACATGTTTGTGTGAAATTAATATGATAATGGACAATTGGCCCCGATTGTACCAACTTGCTTATTGTATACACGATTTATTGTTTGTCTTTGGCTGTGGCATAGTGTACTGTGAGCTTTCCGCCTTGCTGCGATGTTCACTGTTACTTCTGATTACTGTGGCGTTATTTCTTACATAATATGTTTACCGAAAATTCTAGATGCTACGGTGACTAAATATTTTCGCTTTGCTTTCTAACTATGTAATTGACTTTGCTAATTTCTTTGACTCTTTGTCCATTGCTATGATGAAACTCTTGCTAAATACTAAGAAATATGTTAGGTTCTTATAAATCATTAACAGTTTTTAACATTTTATTTGAGCTATGATTCCGATTCTTTCACTAAAGAAGCACGTTAAGTCTATATGAGATAGATAGTCATAGAGACCTCCTATATGAGATATTTGGCACTCAGTGCTCTAGCCTGTTAGTCTTGAACCTTCGACTGCTATCCTTAATCTCCCAACATTTAAATAGAATTCCGATAAGTTTACCTTGGATTTATTGTTGCCGTGTATATGTAAAGATGAAATTGTAAAACTCAAATATACGCTACGCACGTTTACTACGAACATTTAATATTTTTTCAAGGTTAAAAAAAAATAACCATCATTGACTAGCCTTAGAAGTGCGATTTGAAATTGCCGTTTGTTCGGCAAAACTAAACATTTCGAATATTGCATTGTGCGAAGATGCACTTAGATTATTCCGTTTAAATATTCAGTGATTCACTAAACCAAGTAACAATATTCAAAGAATCTAATATTCATGTTATACGAGTATGTATGACGCCATAAATTAAAATGTAATGTAATAGAAGTTGCAGAATTCCAAAGTGACAATGTATGTATGTTTTTCGACCTGTTTATCGTTTTCCTGACTCCGTTTTGTTAACTTCGTTCAAAGTGACAGGGTTTAGGCTATTGTCCGCCACGTTGACCGATTGCTGGTTGGCATAAATCACACGCCTTAGAGAACATTGTGTGACTATATTAATGTAAACAAATGTTCTAGGCGTGCCCAAAACCAAATGGGTCCAGCGACGAGGAAAGAGTCAGACCAGCCGCCGGTACCAGTACCACTCTTACCTCAGCCACAACTTTCTTCTGATAGCACGGTAAGTGTGATAGGAATCTCGCCTCGAGATATACATAAACCTTTTTAAGATCTGCACATTAGGTAGTAGTTAACAACAATAAAATCTTAAACATATGCTTGGATAATAAAATATCAATTATATGTCATAGTTGTAGAAATACACATTTGTGGAATCTAAAAACAGATATACGAAATAAATAGTATTTCTTTTTTTTCGGTTTGCACAGGCAGAACAACAAAACCCGAATAACAAACAGCAGCGCAGGAGACGGACGAGGATAGCCGCCAACCTGCCCGGCCTCCACGACTAGCTAGCTCACATATTACTACACCGTCTCATATAAATATTTTTGCAATTAACGGATACTTATTATAATGATACTTGATAACGAGACGATAAAGAAAAATAAAACTTCGAATACCTAATTGACTCCAAATATATTTTGGACATTTATCGTGAGTGTCCGTTACACGATAATTGCCAATAAGAACTCAAATGTAGCGTACTAGCCGAACATCTGGTTCCAAGGTCTTGCCCTGGTCCGACGGTCTCAATTGACGAAAAGTGGATATGATAATGACTGATACAGAATGTAACCATTGATTAAGTACCTTAAGGTAATGGCAGTTTCGCAATATTACGATGGGAAAACTATGGGCGTAAGGAAACTATGTACAAAAACATCAGCAGATGAGCACAAATAAATAAATTAATAAATATTATGTGCAAAACACAACAGTACAAGAACGCTTTATTACAAACCACAGTCATAATAATAAAATTTTAAAAACTAGCAACTAATAAAATAGTATTGCTCAAAACAAAGTACATAAAGGAATAAAAACAAACTAATACGTTCACAGCAATAAAAGCAAACTATTAGGGAAAAGGGAGTGGTTTGCTTGTGCTGATATGGGCTTGTAGTCAGTACATTACGTAACAAGCACAAGGAAATATGGTGGGAATAATAGGTTCATCCAAATAATATTACTGTATCAAGAGAGGTCAACGAAAAATAGACATCATGTGTGTATTACTGTTGGTGGGCCAATCAAAAAGATACCTCAATATTTGTATAATGAAATTGTGGTAATGCAAGTATGTGTATTTCTTTTCGATTGGTTGTCTATTAGAAGTGTTCCTTCATTGACCTATTCGACCGACATCATAATATCTTGTGTCTATAAATAGAATGTGGGATGGGTGAATATATACCTACATCTCACGTGCCTCCTGGCCATCCCTTCTATTGTTTTGGTCTGTATTTTAGATATTACGGATTAATTTAAATTATTAAGATATTTCTAAATCTTTTCCGTCTAATTTTATTGGCAAGATAAAAGTCGTTATATAAATGTACCCGGAGTCTTTTGTATAAATGAAATAGTATCCACATAAAGTGGTGTGAGCAATGTTAAAAAGTCACATTAGTTGTGTGTGCTGCTTAGTTTTCTACCTTCATTACATCGACAGTGCTCAAAGTCTTGCTTGGTCATATTGGGAAAATGCGAAGAAATACAAACATTTAAAACTCCAGTAGAACCAGAACTCCACACCAAAAAAAGATCAGCTCTTTATAATATTACACATCAAGTTAGCTGTTTGTTTGCCCATAAACAAGTAGTTGAAGTTTTTTTTAATTCCAAATGCCTGAACGCCATTTTATATGGTTTTTTGTATTGCGGTGGTTCAGCCATATTATGAATTAGTCATTAGAACTGATCATCCAGGCTTAGTACAACAGATGGTGTGTACGGCAGTGTTGCAACCATCAATTGTAAAAATATCAGTAACGACATCATCAGAGATCATAGATGTGGTAAGTACATGAATATTAATTTAATAAATTGGATGTCTTATTAACAAATACTGAAATGAACGAATTTTGTTAATATTCTGCCTTATTTTTTTTCTAGTTATTAAAAACATCTAGCTACATAGATAATGTTTGTACATTATGTACATACCGTGACTGTGAAGTGAAGTGTTGAGAATCTATATTTAAAGGTGTCAAAGTATGTGTGTTCGTGTACGACAGACGTTCCTTAATTTTTAAGAATAAGTCTACAGTGATATTAATTCTATGTAATAATAACAAAAAAAATATATTTTCGTCATTTCACTGAATTAAACTATATTTGGACCGTTTTTATCATATTTAGAAATGAAAATAATTGACAAACGGAAGAATATTTCTGACCATAAACATTATTAATATTTGTTTAATGTCTGAAGGTCAAAGTCAACGGAACTCTTCAGATTTAATGTGAATGAAGATTCCAGATGTCGCTGGCGTCGCTCCCGTTATCATTAATAATAATAATAATTATTATTGTTTAATAATGTTCCAACAGTGGAATGACAAATGGGTCTATTAAAAAAATAATAATTATTATTTACGTTATCAATAATGTAAAGACATTTTCCCTATGTATTTACCTACCTACACAAGATATTTGTCTACTGTTGTACGAGTAACTTTCAATGTATGTATGTGTATATTTGATGAATCACATAAGGTATTATTTGACTTATACGTATGTTTCATGTGATATATGAAGTTGATCCGAATGAATCCTGATGATGATGGTAGGAGTTTCAATCTAGATGTACATTTAAAGTGATATTGATAAATAAGCCTTTAAAAACGACCTAAATGTACGTATTCTATTATTTGAAAAAATAATTTTTCAGTTATATGCTCATGTCAGATCTCATATTTGTTCTAAGTCACGATATTGATGGTAATCCATATACATAATCAAATATTTTTGTCAACAAAGCGCGAGGTTATTGTTATTAGCGCGAAAAAAAAAATTAAAATGATTTCGAGATTAAATAAAAGTTTAGAACAATTATTGCAATAATTTAATTACGCGTTTTTAATATATGACTGTACAACAATTCGTTTGTAAAATCCTGTTCGATATTGTATTGTAAAAATTCGGTTCATTCCAAGTACTGCCTCTTATACAATTACTCATTTGAATTTCGATCATATCCTTTCGCTCAAAGTACTATTGGCTAAAGCAAAATCTTTCGTCGTCTTGTGTTCTAAGGTGAACATAATGCGTGCTCTCGTAAAAATCGATTGATATACAGAAATAGAGCATAATGCGAACTGACGTTTTGCGGATTATACTTACGCGTAAATGTCTTATGTATCTTTTTCCGTATCGCCTCTTGATTTATAGAAGCTGATATTTTTTCACTATTACATAATTTTACCATATTTTTAACTGACGGGTCTGATTGTAACGCTTAGACGCAATTTCAACGCAATCGCGAAGGAACCGCGAATAAACGACGCAGGATGAATGAATAAGTGAAGACGTGGTCTTAAAGAGTACATTCTTAAGTACAAAATGTGAAGCGAGCGACTTCGTGAACGTTTTATCCTAAGAAAGTAGCGTAAGTACGAATAATTGTTTATCATCTGCGAGGCGATCTCAGTCAGTTTCGCCACTGTCGTAGCACTTAACTCAGTCGCGAACACTTGCAAGTGTTAATATGAGCTATACTCGTACAATTCTAGATTGTATTTTACATGTGACAATTCTAGAGTGTATTTTACACTACAATTCGAGTTCGTATTGTAAATGTTACATGTGATGTCACTAGAAATTGTTCAGCAAATTCAATGACAACGGTACTCTATTGCAATCAGTGTTCATGATAAATATTTCATACCCATAATAAATATTTCAGTCTGTTGTTTTGTGTTATATTGTACTTATGTGAAAACCCCCATTCGGAATGGAACGTAATTTTTACTTCCTTCTAATTATATATTCAATTTGATTGCACTTATGTTATTGTTGTCCTAGTATCTGTCGGACATTTTAAAAATTTCTCTCAAAGCATAATTCAGTCAGATGATTTTACTTGTGTTCCATTTAAACGTGTGTGTGTTCCATTGTGTTCTATATACGATTTGTGGGGTTATTTCAATCTCAACTTCCAACTGGCGCTGTTGCCAGTAGATCTAATGTACATAGTGACGTTCTGGCCATCGAAATATACTGAGGTTATTGTAAAATGTATATTATTATAGTATTATATTGTGCACAAAAGAAAACGAGGACATGATTTTTAATAATTAATAAAATAAAATGCCTCATGTCTCGATTGTGCCCTTAGTTTCTGCATTGTTTTGTTCTCACGACCTCCAAAACCAATCGGACTAGGAATTGTTCATAACAAAATAACATTTGGTCATGTGTGTGCTTAACTTGGTATATTTCGGTGCTCGTAGTCGTTATTTTGAATGATAAGACAATCTGTCGGTAGATAATATGTAGTGCACTGTAGGGATAATAAATGTGAACCTCAAATTATTTTATTGAATTGTCTCTATTTTTTAAATCAAAATTATTATACTTAATAAAATGAACTTTGAAATGAATTGTTGGTTTTTATTTTTATGTAATTGTCCTTTGTAATTATCGGATGAGGTCCTTACCTTCATTCAGTTCTTTTGATAGTTTTGATAGACAGATTTGATATTTTTTTCTTGAAATATTTTTACTAATACCATAGAATTCTGTGTTGCCAGGTAATCTACTACCCCGCTTCGCTGGGCGTGTTTCTAATTGATTTGACGTAAATATTTGCGTAACACTTTCAATCTTCTATAAGTATTAAACATAACATCACGCCTGGATTTCCCTGAACGCCTAGCCGGAGGACAGTAGTTATCCCACTTTTGGTAAATTTTCTTATACGATCCATTGAATAAGGGATAAGCCTGTTATCATTGACGTCATTAATAAATACAGACTCCGTGCTACTATTAAGAGTTTCAACTGGAAAAAATACAATATTGAGTGTAATTTTTGCAGAGCCCAGTCTGCAACTCCAAACTATATGCCAGTCAACTTCTGTAGGCCCTCGGAAATCAATTACTTTTCTAACGAGTTATTGAAATATTCAAATAAATGCATTCAAAATCACATATTCAAAAATGTTAACAGCTACAGTATGAAATGCTTCTGATTACTAAAGAAATCAATGTGAATTTAGCAAAGCAGTTGATCTGAGCCTTAAAAGAAAACGGCGCCGTGATAATAAAATCAAATACCTTTATTTCGTGTTATTGTTACGTATAGGTACGTATAGTCCGAGATGCCAGAGCCGTAAGACAGCTTATTTTCTAAAGCATATAACTTGCGGATCTCAGCAGTCTCTTGTGTACTTGTTAATCCCTGAATGTTCGTGGAGCTCGCCCGGTGACGCCTGCGCAGGTACCAGGTGAGAAAGGTAACTAAAAATCAGAGTTACTTGACTTAAATTTTTATGACTGATTTTTATATATGTTTTGTAGAATATTACTCTGAAGTCATATAAAAAAAATCAGACGCTTTCCATGGGCCAAAACTTTTATCAGACGCTTTAAAGCTCTAAGAAAAATAAATGAACT